>BSBM01000616.1:6552500-6680000 GCA_027924585.1 Larix kaempferi
AACAACACTCAATGGCATGCAACTATAACCACAAACCAAGCAGAGGTTGATTTGATGCATTGATATAGAGAGGTGGAAGTAGGCACACAATATGGAGAAACAATGAGTTAGAAAAAACATTTGGACCAAAGTACCACGATGCTTATTAATAAAATTTAAAAAAACAATTTTTGGCTTAGGAATTGTGGTTTATCACCCGTTTCTCTTCGACACTCGCCATCAAAATATGTATAAAAATAAAACATCTTTACATCCTCTTCCATTTAAATCCTCATCGCATAGTCATAAATAAGGATTACTATGCATGCACATCCTCACCTTACAATGTCAATTCGGTCAAGGCACATAGAAAACCATAAATTATCAAATGTGTCAAAGAGTAATCCCTTCCAATAAAAATTAAGACCCACCCTTCAAACTTCATCACCGAGACCAATTTATGCAAATATTTTCGAAGTGGGGGAAGGTTTGGCATTAAATGGTGTAAACGTTGGGGAATAAATGGTGTAAACGTTATACAGGGGCGTGTGCGCGGGTTTGGGCACGTGCGCGCTCTTGACGTGTACGCGTGAAAAACACACGTGCGCGCGTTTTAGCATGCGTGCGTGGCCCTGTTACTAGTTAAAAAAAAATAGAGTTCTCTGTTTCCTGGGAATTCTACCAAAAACACGGGTTTCACTTCTTCCGCAGGTTTCAATCTCTTACAGGTTTCTTATTGGCTCACACTCATTGATATTTTGGACACTCTTTGATCTATTGGACAAAAAATCACCCTTGGAATCTATCAAACATATTCAGTGGTCTCGGAATCTAGTGGATTCATTCAAGCTACCAGTTTCCATTGCAAGTGGAGATCATTTCTATAGAGGTATGGCGAATTGCAAATAAGTATTTTCATTCACAAGATTTGAGATGAGCCCATGCCTTTTTTTTTTTATCATATGCCCACAACAATATCCATGCATAGACAACAATGAATTTGACAAGAAGATTTCCCAAGTTCACATCTAAAAAAACTCATATGAACACTAGACAAGATGAAGTATGCAACCTCCTCATTGTGTAATTAGTTCCCAAGTTAATTTTGTTCTTTTCACCTCATATTATGCTAGCAAACAAAACCACACACTCACTAAACATAACTAAAAATATCACTTCAACTCATCCACAAAACCTCAACTCTCTCATCTCTTATTCAATACCATTGTATGGAATGAGGATATCTATAAGTATATTCACCTTTCCTTTCTCTATGAATCCAAATATGATAATATTCATCCATATCTACCATCCTTACAATATCCCCTCACCTTTAATAATGATTTTTTTTCCAAAAACCAAGACTTTCCCACTTCATGCTCTATTTAATATGATGATTGTTGGTATAGTACCTAGTTCCCCACTCTCCAACACCTCCCCACCCTAGATATTGCACATTGAAAGGTCAAATTATATTCCCCCTAATCACCCTTCCCAAGTGATCCTTGTTAGAAACCTTTGCATCGTCCTTAAGGTTTGGTAAGCTATGTTGGAATGTGTCAGGTTCATTGTCTAATGGCACTAATATCTTATTTGTTGTTTCTTTTGTAGGGGTAGGCCTAATAGTTGTGTTAAAGAGACTTTTGGAGATGGGAAACCCACGAAACGCAAAAAAAGAAGAAGGAATCTGTCCATTGAAAAGGTCAATGACTTAAGAGAAAAGGCCAGGTTGGGAATGGAAAGATTGAGACATGGTCGTATCATTGCCTCAGATCATACCATTGATCCTAACACAGTTGTTGACATGACAACCTCTTATTCAGAACCACGGGTAAAGAGGTCGCGTCCAATGGACCCAACTCAAATTCCAACATCAACACAATCTCCAACCAACAATCCATAAATGAGTCATTCTGAAGTTCCTCGCGACACTAGAATTTTGGGAGATGATGCATGTGTAGAGATGGACATACAAGCCTTGCTTAATTTGCAATATCCCCAAGAAGACCACAACCCTATCAACCACACTCTCACTATGGACCAATCTATGAACGAAGCACCACAACAAACAAGCTCTGGTATTCATGTCTCATGTCTAGCCTCCCTACCTCGACTGTCTAGTGTAAGAAGAAGAACTCCTAGACGTATTCATGTGGATGAGAGTGCTATGTTGGGGCTTGAAGGCAAGTTGCCAAAACGCACTATCGAATGGTAATGCAACAAAATTGTCAAAGAATATTTTGAATCCAAAGGTGATGCAGGTAAATGTCAATTATTGCTATGTTTGTTAAAATCACATTCTTTAGCTGTTGTTAGGATAATTTTGGGCATAAAGATGGTTAAAAGTTTAGAGGCCAACAGTCATATTGTTAGAAATCTCCAATCTGCATTTAATGTGATTGGGAAGATGTCTCGTACAAAATATCTTTGTGTGGCTCGTCGTGTTTTAGCAGAATCAGTTGTAAGCAAGTCCACAAGGCAACATCGCCTGATATCACACACTTCTCGCATACTCAAATTAAATAGAAAAACTATTAAAAAGTACTCTGTTATAAGAGAAAATCTTGACATTCCGGGTGGAAACGATTGTTGGGATTTTGTTGGTAGGATGCCTCATGCAGATAGGAAGCTAATTGATGCTGTTAAGGAGTTAGTACAAAAGTTTTGGCATGATCATACTAGACCTTAATCAAACCAAAGAGACGTGCTAAAACTGAGAAAAGGTTCTACTGAACGTGAGCCCCATGTTAAACACTTCCTTGACACTTAAGGGCCATTCCAAATTTGCTCCAGGGCCACGGAACCCAAACTAGTGAGCGGACATGGATTCCATCGCATCCCACAGGTCCACGTGGCCATTGTGGACCTGCCCACGGTGGCCATGCATGCTTGGGGGCCTCCGGACGAGAAATGGCCCCCTTGAGCGAATTTGGAATGGCCCTCACTGAGCAAAACCCTACCTTCGGAGATGGCCCGTTGGCACCACTTTCGGGTCTTCGAGGGATGCTGTGGGGGGCCCCCTAGCTGAAACCTGTCGTACCGGACCCACCAGAATCGATTGATTCGCCAACCGAGCCACGGTTCGGGTTCTATGGGCATTCTAGTCGGGCACCCCGGGGCTGTTCAGGGACACTTGGAGGATTTTCCCTGGGGCCACAGAACCCAAACCGGCGAGTGGACTTGGATTTCGTTACCTCCCACAGGTCCACGTGGCCATTGTGGACTTGCCCACGGTGGCCACGTACGCCCGGGGGCCTCCAAATGAGAAATGGCTCCCTTGAACGAATTTGGAATGGCCGTCACTAAGCAAAACCCTAGCTCCGGAGATGGCCTGTTGGCACCGCTTCCGGGTCTTCGGGGAACGCTGTGGGGGTCCCCTAGCTGAAACCCATCGTCCCAGACCCACTAGAATTGACGGATTCACCAACCGAGCCACGGTTTGGGTGCTATGGGCATTAATCTAGTCGGGCACCCTGGGGCCGTTCAGGGACACTTGGAGGATTTGCCCCGGGGCCATGGAATCGAAACCGGCGAGAGGACTTGGATTCCGTTGCCTCCCACAGGTCCATGTGGCCATTGTGGACCTACCCAAGGTGGCCACGCACGCCCGGGGGCCTCTGGACAAGAAATGCCCCCCTTGAGCGAATTTGGATGGCCCTCATATTGGGGTCAACTTTGGAAAATCATCCACAGGGCACTTATGGCTAGCGTTCCCAGCCGGAACTTGCCTAGACACACCTGCAGGACTCCCCGGAACCAAGTTTTGCTGCACGGTTGGACTTCTATGCCCCTGACATGTATCCAACAGGTGTGCTCGAAGGCCTTTTGGATGCGAGACAGAACAAGCCATAAAATGATGACTATGGCTCCGATGGACGAATCATTGACTCTGTTGGATTCAGGATACCAGGATAGTGCCAGGGGTGCCCCTCCCCTCCGGTCCCGTGGCCCCAGTGCCATCTTGTATGTCCATCTTGGAAACTAGGGTTTTTCTCAATGAGGGAGTGTGCAATTTTTTCACACGGGGGTCAACTTTGCAAAATCGTCCGTCGGGCACTTACGGCTAGCGTTCCCTGCTGGAACCTGCTTGGACACACCTGCAGGATTCCCTAGAACCCAGTTTTATTGCACAGTTGGACTTCTATGCCCCCGGTAGGTATCCAGCGGGTGTCCCTGAAGGCCTTTTGAATGTGAGACGAAACAAGCCATAGAATGCCAACCGTGGCTCCAATCGACGAACCGTCGACTCCGTTGGATTCAGGACGCCGGGATAGTGCTAGGGGTGCCCTTCTCCTCTGGTCCCGTGGTCCCGGTGCCATCTGGTACGTCCATCTTGGAAACTAGGGTTTTGCTCAGTGAGGGAGTGTGGAATTTTCGCACATGGGGGTCAACTCTGCAAAATTGTCTGCCGGGCACTTACGGCTAGCATTCCCATCCGAAACCTTCTTGGACACACCTGCAGGATTCTCCGGAGCCCGGTTTTGCTGCACGGTTGGACTTCTATGCCCCCGGCAGGTATCCAGCAAGTGTCCTTGAAGGCCTTTTGGATGCGAGATGGAACGAGCCATAGAATGACGATTGTGGATCCAATCGACGAACCGTCGACTCCATTGGATTCAGGACGCTGGGATAGTACCAGGGGTGCCCCTCTCCTCCAGTCCTGTGGCCCCGGTGCCATCTTATACGTCCATCTTGGAAACTAGGGTTTTGCTAAGTGAGGGAGTGTGCAATTTTTGCACATAGGGGTCAACTCTGCAAAATCATCCATTGGGAACGTATGATGATGATGATGGTGATGATGATGAAGACGTTGATGATGATTGTGATGGTGATGGTGATGGTGATGAAGATGATGACGATGGAGAAGATGATGATGATGGAGATGTTGATGAGGAACCTAGAGTTAGAGTTAATGATGATGATGGATATGGTGGTGATGATGAAGACGTTGATGATGATGGTGATGGTGACGTTGATGGTGATGGTGATGGTGATGGTGAGGATGAAGAAGATGGTTTAGTGCTAGGGTTTGGGTGAGGGTTAGGACTAGAGTTATAGAAGGAAATTGAATTAGGGTTAGAGTTAGAGTTAATGATGATGATGAAGATGGTGGTGATGATGAAGACGTTCATGGTGATGGTGAAGAAGATGGCTTAGTACTAGGGTTTGGGTGAGGGTTAGGGATAGGGTTAGAAAAGGAAATTGAATTAGGGTTAGAGTTATAGTTAGCAATGATGATGAAGATGGTGTTGATGATGAAGACATGATGATGATGGTGACGTTGATGGTGATGGTGACGGTGATGGTGAGGATGAAGAAGATGGCTTAGTGCTAGGGTTTGGGTGAGGGTTAGGACTAGAGTTATAGAAGGAAATTGAATTAGGGTTAGAGTTAGAGTTAATGATGATGATGAATATGGTGGTGATGATGAAGACGTTTATGGTGATGGTGATGGTGAAGAAGATGGCTTAGTGCTAGGGTTTGGGTGAGGGTTAGGGCTAGAGTTATAGAAGGAAATTGAATTAGGGTTAGACTTATAGTTAGCTATGATGATGAAGATGGTGTTGATGATGAAGACATGATGATGATGGTGATGTTGATGGTGATGGTGACGGTGATGGTGAGGATGAAGAAGATGGCTTAGTGCTAGGGTTTGGGTGAGGGTTAGGACTAGAGTTATAGAAGGAAATTGAATTAGGGTTAGAGTTATAGTTAATGATGATGATCAAGATGGTGGTGATGATGAAGACGTTCATGGTGATGGTGATGGTGAAGAAGATGGCTTAGTGCTAGGGTTTGGGTGAGGGTTAGGGCTAGAGTTATAGAAGGAAATTGAATTAGGGTTAGAGTTATAGTTAGTAATGATGATGAAGATGGTGTTGATGATGAAGACATGATGATGATGGTGACGTTGATGGTGATGGTGACGATGATGGTGAGGATGAAGAAGATGGCTTAGTGCTAGGGTTTGGGTGAGGGTTAGGACTAGAGTTATAGAAGGAAATTGAATTAGGGTTAGAGTTAGAGTTAATGATGATGATGAATATGGTGGTGATGATGAAGACTTTTATGGTGATGGTGATGGTGAAGAAGATGGCTTAGTGCTAGGGTTTGGGTGAGGGTTAGGGCTAGAGTTATAGAAGGAAATTGAATTAGGGTTAGAGTTATAGTTAGCAATGCTGATGAAGATGGTGTTGATGATGAATACATGATGATGATGGTGACGTTGATGGTGATGGTGACGGTGATGGTGAGGATGAAGAAGATGGCTTAGTGCTAGGGTTTGGGTGAGGGTTAGGACTAGAGTTATAGAAGGAAATTGAATTAGGGTTAGAGTTAGAGTTAATGATGATGATGAAGACATTCATGGTGATGGTGATGGTGAAGAAGATGGCTTAGTGCTAGGGTTTGGGTGAGGGTTATGGATAGGGTTATAGAAGGAAATTGAATTAGGGTTAGAGTTATAGTTAGCAATGATGATGAAGATGATGTTGATGATGAAGACACAATGATGATGGTGACGTTGATGGTGATGGTGATGGTGATGGTGATGGTGAGGATGAAGAAGATGGCTTAATGCTAGGGTTTGGGTGAGGGTTAGGGCTAGAGTTATAGAAGGAAATTGAATTAGGGTTAGAGTTAGAGTTAATGATGATGATGAAGATGGTGGTGATGATGAAGACGTTCATGGTGATGGTGATGGTGATGGTGATGGTGATGATGAAGAAGATGGTTTAGTGCCAGGGTTTGGGTGAGGGTTAGGTCTAGAGTGATAGAATGAAATTGAATTAGGGTTAGAGTTAGAGTTAACAATGATTATGAAGATGGTGACGATGATGAAGACATGATGATGATGGTGATGGTGACGGTGATGGTGATGGTGATGGTGACGGTGACGGTGACGGTGATGGTGATGGTGATGGTGATGGTGATGGTGATGCATGCGCTCCCTATCTCTCTCATCCATAAATGCTAGTGCATCCTGTTACATCTTATTTTCACACCCAAGTGGCAAAATCCTAATCCTCTAATGCTACAAGTGAGACTTCCGAAGAAGATTGCCATTGTCACCTCAACAAAGATTTTCCCAAGTTTTAGGCTTACTTTAAAGGCCAAGGGAGGCTTCTAGATCAATGTTGGAGAAAAGGTATTAGGATTTCAAACTTGTTTGAAGATTAAGATGTGTTTTCCATTAAGTTAAAGTCCCATGTGAGTGCTTAATTCAGAAAGTTGAAAGTGAATTAATCAAATAGACACCTTTCAGAAATAAATATTTGGTCATGTGTAAAATGAAAGATCATTCATGGATAAATAAAGATATTCACAAAACTTAAATCAACAATGAACCATAATGTTGTAGAATCAAAATTCACATTGAACATGTTGGCTTATTTCCCAAAATCATCCACAAATGATATTATCTAATAATTCCAAGGTTATAGTTATTAGTTTACGAGTGATTATTGAATGAGACCCTCTTGGAGAGAGTAAAATATTTGCAAAAGGGTGTCACCCAATCTATTAAGGGTCCAACTAGGTTGTAGTGATTTGAATCACTTCAATAAAGATGGCTGAAATCTTATCTTCACAAACTTAATTAATTAAATGTTTTGCCATATGATCCATGAGCATATAAATATAAAAAAGATGTGTTGGAAATAAAATCAGTAAACCACTTGCGCAGGTTTGGTAACTTGTAGAATGTAAATGATTAGATGATTGTAAACATTCATTCAATAAACCATAAACATTTATGATATGTTGTGTGTAATTGCTTAAGACAAATTTGTGAAATAATAACCATTCAAATACATGCAATTAACACTATGATCCATAGATGAGAGTTGTGAATTGTGATAGACTAGTCATTATATATGTGGCAAGGGTCCTATTTCAAATGGATTAATTTAGGATAATCAAATTATTTTAGGTGTTGTATATGAAGTGGTTATGTACCTAGTAAGTCCAAGGGTGAATCCTATAGATCTCGAGGATGGAAGGGTTGTTTTGGAAAAGGATGGTAGTTGGTTGAAGGTTAGAGATGGAGGAGACAATTCTTTAAAGCATGTTGATAATAATAAAGGTGAAGCCAACAAAGGGATGCACATAAATGAGGTTGGTAGTGTCAAAATGAAGAGGAAGAAGTGTGTAAAACATAAAATCTCTCTTATGAGGCTAGTCCTAGGAAAGGATATCAAAATGCATGAGGTGGTGGGAATGGATTCCCATGATCTTGTTGGAAGATTTCATGGTAAAAAGGTAGGGGAGTTGTCTCTAAGGGTGTAGTTATAGGAAATATGGGATCTTAGGCTTGGGTACATTCCTAATTTATTTATATCAACTACAAGTTACTTAGGGTTTCTTTTCATATATCAAGAGGATTTTTAGGAATATTTTGGCCCATGATTGGAAGTGGGAGATGATTTTGCTTATGCTATATATTTTTTTGTAGCCCTAAAGTCACAACACTTTGTAATGTAAATATCACTCCTTAGTTTGCTTGGTTAGGTATGTTGTTGCTGAAAGGAAAAGATGCAAGACCCATTCAAATACAAGGGACTCATATTGAGGTCATTTGGTGTCTAGAAATAACATCTATATGTATGTGAGAACTTTTCCATAACATTCTTATCAAAGAAAAAATCATGTCTGCAAAAATGTAATCAAAGACAAACTCATATACACAAGTGTAGATCCATCTATTAATATGCAAAAATGATCCAATCATGTACACTTTTTGGAAAAATGGAACATCATTCCCAGCGTCTATATAATGGCAACTCGTGCCCTGTACAAAAAAAGGCAACTCGTGCCCTATACAAAATATGGAAACTCGTATAAAAAATGCCACATCGTGGCTAGTGTACATAGGAGGGTCTCTCAATCCTCCTGCCCACCCTCGGAGCTCCCAGGTGCATCTTCAAAATCAATCTTCCTCTTCTTCATGCTAGAGGAAGCTGGGTCCTTTTGGCATCTTTGAGAACGTCCCCTTGAACCCTAAAATGACAACAATAATATGTCAACTTTTCTTGGCAATTATACAAGTATAAAACATAATTTCAAAATAAAAATAGTTTTCAAATCTTGGATAACTTACTGCATGCGAGACTGTAAGTCGTGAGGGGGTCTCCCTCCTCCGTGATCCAAGTCTCTCGGCAATGCCACCCTGCAACATTTAGAACAATCAGATCAATGCTGAAACTAGATGCATATAGTAATTTCCGTTAAAATTGAATGAGATTTTGATAAACTAGTCAATGTCACCGTGAACAAAATTGGCTGGTCTTCAGGGCTGGTGGATGGAGTAGTCGGCTGGATAGCCTACTCCAATGCTAGGGTGTACAGTAAAGGGGAGGATGTAGCCACATCAATGATGGCTACACCATTGTGGGGAACAATGGAAGAAAGGGGGGTGGAAGGAGGAGGCATGGACTGGGGTGGGTGAAGTGGAGATGGACATCTAGGGCTATAAACCCCAACTGCCTGTAATATGGATCGGGGCACCCTGGAAGGGGAAGTGAGTGTGGTGTGGGAATGTGGGGGGGGGGCGAGGTCTGTCTTGCAGTATAGGGATGGGTGACTATGGATGGGTGGTGTGCCGTGGTCGGATGGGAGAGGGTGGGAACATGGGAAACTGATACGAAGGTGGAGCTGGATGGAACTGTGGTGCTATATAGGAGGGGGGGATGGATGGAAGGGGTTGGGGAATGGGGCATCTATGCCAGGGGATACAACTGGCATATAGGGTGGTCGAAAGGTCGGGGAGGGAGGAATAACGGCACTGGCAAGCCTAGGTGCTCGCACCTGCATATACATTTATAACTTCATAGTGTAATATACACAAATATAAATATACACAGACAAGTCATCATATTTGAAATTAAATTTATGCTTTAATACACACGATACCTACGCATGGGGAGAATTGCTGGTTCCCAGTGGCGATGGCTGGTCGCTGGAGCCCGCGGACACCTGTGCGAACACTACAATTTTTAGACTTAATTTATAAAAGAAATATTAACAATATTAAACACAATGCAAATGAGAATGACAACGATGGTACTTAAAAAACATGACTGCAATAAATTTATATTCAAGTTAGATGATATTCAATATTTTGAAAGGATAAAAGGTGGCATGGCATGAAATTACAATTAAATAAGGTGAGAGGGCATAGAAGGTGACATGGTGAGCTTTTCCTTTTCTAGAGTCATCCCCATGAGTAGGTGAGCTTTTCCTTTGGCCCTAAAGAGATGTGAAGTGTCTCATAAGTGAATGGAATTCATGTCCATTTACAAATTTGAATTGGAAACCTATGTAATGTGTTTGGGTTCTTGATGAAGAGTTCCTAGGTTTTGATGTATTCTTATATATTTGTAGTTTCCTACAAGCTTGATTCACCCAGTGGAAAAGTATTTGCATCCCTAGAGTGAGGATCTTGAGTCCCTTTATTTCCATAACATTTACATCATCAAATAAAGTGGCATCTCATTGTTGAAATTTGCAAAGAGGTGCTAAATAGCAGTTAAGTTAGTGTGCATGTTATTTAATACACTTTTGAGTGTTGATCGTTAGAAAAAGGAAGAAAGAGAAATATTTTTCATGATTAACTTACTTACAAGCTTGAATGTGCCATGTTCTTTTGCATTGAATGAGTAATTATGTGTTCTTGATTGAATAGCTATGTTGTTAGAATGATATCACTTGATTGAAATCAAAGAAAGTTTGAGTGAAATGAGTTAAATGAGTATTCTTGATGCCAAATGTTTTACCAAGTTGTATTTGAATCAAGATAATAGTAAGGCCCCATAGACCATATTTGTAAGATTATCGCTCTTCCTTATGGGGCTTACATCATTTTCAAAAACTTTAGTGACAATACATGTGATAAGTTGTTTTACGTTGTTTATATGTCTTTCCTAATAGGATGTTCTAGGAGTAGTAGTATGATTACTTTCAGTCTCAAGTATTAAAATAAATTGGAAATCCTGTGATAATAAACTAGGGTAATAAGGACATGAGAAACATCAAGTTCTTGAATTTCTAGAAGCTTTGCCTCTATGATTCTCTTTTTCCTGAGAGTTTTGCACAATGCAGTGAAAATTCATAGCAATAAATAGTTTTCCTATTGGTCTCGGTGGATGCGAAAGTGACAAGTACAACATCTTAGTGAACTCAATTGATGCAACAAAGTTAGCAGAAGCATAGAAGTGATTTGACCACCTTTACCATTAAAAGAACCTATTAGTAGAATACGGGGGAAAGTGATAATTACCATGGTAATATATTCTCAAAGTTTAAGCTTGAAGAACACATGGCATAAGGGCATGGAAGCAAAGGTTGATTTGGTGGACAAAGTTATGGGCATTGGAGCAATTGGCACACCTATTGAGCCAAGAGTTAAATGACCCATACTGTGGTCATTTGAAGATGATTTGGACAAGGAGAGTACATGGCAAAGATAACTTGGATGACATGGTGACAAATAGCAAAGCAACAATAACACACATGGAATTGGTCAAGCACAGGAAGAGAGAGCAAGCATTGGATGGTAGTCTAAGGATGGATACTGCGGGCATCACCAAAACCCCAGTTGCGGGCTCATCATTGGTCAAGTAAGAATGACAGATTTTGGAAATTTCTCTCCCATTTGTATAATCATCAGAGGTCTAGGATGCCTAAAGTGAACATGGGCAAATTTTTACAGTTTTCTTAGGTTATCATGTTTTATAAGGTTTCATTTTTTTTTTGGTGGGATTATACAAATTTATAGCTCTCAAATAAATTAGACAATATTATAAACGTAATTGTAAAATAGGATGATAATATGGTAATTATTCAGTGCTAATTAATTTGTAATTATTGAACACAAATTACTCGTAACTGGATCTAATTATTCAAAGTAAAGAAGTTACTTATGTGTATGGTGCCGCAATCTCCTCTGCTGCCGCTATGGCTCCATCGAGGTCAAAGGAATCGACGTCCTCCCACCTAGGGGATGGAGACCCGACACAGAATAACTAAACATTAAAAAAAATAAAGTCAACAATGTGTAATTCAAAGTTAAATATATTAAGCAGTACAATATCATATAAAATTCAACAAATACTTGAACATTAAATAAAACAATAGCAAACCTGGTCCACGAAGCTCCCTGTGGCATGATGTTGCGTATCACCATGGAAAGAATGACCACAGTGAGAACAACGATGTGCCGTTGTTCTAGCAGAACTAGAAGGCCCCGCCTGGGTTCCACCTGTACCTGGCATGTCTCAGCTACCACCCATAGACTGTGCAGTTGTCTGTGTCTCATCGATGTCCTCCTAGCTCTAGGAAGACATGGACACAAATTTGGTATGTCTAGGCAAGTCATGTGTGGCACGTCTGACGGAGTCGTGGATCTCATTTAGACCGCTACCAAACCCGGGTGGTTGAGGAGGGGGGTTTGGCTCTCTCCTGGGTGCAGGAGGTCCTCTAAGTGGGTTGCGGTGCGCCTGAGGTCAATCTTGGGAAGAGCCAAGACCGACACCCTGAAACTCAGTGATGTCAAAATAGTTGACATGGTACCCTAGCTGAAACTTAGCCCACAATTTACGAAGGAAATACTGTGGGACCTCCAAATTGTTGCACAGGGCCTATCAAACACCATGAACCACCTCTTTCTCCAGTTATCTCTCCATGGATGGTAAATGCACCAGTCCATGCAAACTCGAGGCCTCGTCACAGCTGGAGTTTGTCCCGTCGAGAGAACTATGAACTTGCTATACAACTGGGCTTTGGTGATGTTGAGGTCTTTTATTTTCTATTTGGACAACCCAGTGGAGTAGTGTTCCCTCATTTGAGCCCTGTATTGGCTCAAGTTTGTTATCTCAATGTGTGCAATATTGATTGATTCAATAATGTTTTGAAGTGATGAATCCAAGGAAACCCTAGAGGGTTCCTTGGTACTGTTCAATTCATTACTTAGTGCCCTCAATTGATTTAAGTCTTGGTGTAATTGATTTTCGGGGTTTTCATTTGGTTCATTGTCGGTTCCCATATTGTATTCTGGAGGTCGGGTTTCATTGGTTTCATCGTATGGTTCAGGTGTGTCTGACATCTTGTTAGGTGTAGATGGCCTGCAATTAAATTTCCTTGGTTTTTTAATGGATTGTAATTTTTTTTTAAAATTAAAATTCAAATGGAAAACAAAAAAAAACACAAATTTGTGCTTTGAGGAGCACCTACCTGGAGAAATGGATGGCACCGTGGTGTAGGGGCGATTTCTTGGTGTTGAGGATGATTTGGGTGCACGAAGACGCGTTCGCGGGCTTCCACAGTGCACTCGTGGGTTGGAAAATGGGCTCACGGGTCTTTCAAAAATGACAAACCCATGAGCTCTGTTTTTTTTTATAAAAAAATAGAGGTGCGCATGTGCCACTGATGCGTGTGCACCATTTTGTGCGTACGTGTCAAGGCACGTGCGGGCCCCTTTTGTCCACATGGGCTGAACCACGTGGATATTCGGCATTGCCGAAGCAGCGATGCGTGCGCACCTTTGGAGGCACGTGCGTGTCGTTTTATTATTTCCGCTCACGCGCTGTTGTTGCGGTTATTTTGGGTACCAGCTTCGTGTGGGTACCCTTGAATTTATTATTAATACATTCCTTTGCAATGATCCTAAGAGTAATGAGGTGTTCTATAGTGGAATGAGACCTTTTAAAACTAACCTTTCCTTTAGCCCTTTTACTTTGACTTTCTAGCCATATGTTAATCTTATTTTCCAAAATAATACCATATAACTTGGCTAAGAGAGGGATAATCATAATGGTCCTATAATTTGAGAAGTTATTTTTATCGCTCCTTTTAAAATGAGAACAATAAGGCTATGAGTCCAAGACTTAGGGAATCCTTGCTTGAATCCTAGATTGAAGAGTTTGTGGATGCGAGGGATGAGGACATGCCCTCCAATTTTTAGGATTTTCTCTTGGTAACCTTCGATGTCCTTAGCTTTCCCATTAGTGAGGTGCTTAATCCAAAAGTCTATGTCTTCTAAAGAAAATACTTCGTCCTCCATAAAGAGGGGTTGAATGTTGTCCACGACATCATAAATGGATTCATAAAGTTTCTTAAGATGGGAATTCTAGTCCTTCAAGACAATCATATTATTTTGTTTAGTTTTGTGAGTTAGAACTTGCCTCCATAATTTCTTAGGATCCATCTTAGAGAGGTGTAAAAGATTCTCTTGCTTATTGTTTATATAATACAAATTTTTCTCATTTTATGAGGGTTTTGTAACTATTTATCTTGTCAATTTTTAGGGACTCATCAATAGCTTCTTTAATTTCTCTTCTTGCAATTTTACACTCTTTTTCATACCAAGGGTTGGTCATTCTGTTTCCCTTTTTACATGACACTTCAATAGAGAACTTGTTAATGGAAGATGATAGGGTTTCAAAAAATTATGATAGAGGTATATTTCCCTTACTATACAGAGGGAATAAATGATTTTTTAAATCATTTAAAAATAGATCACCTTTGTTTTTATCGAAGATTAAGTGCTCATGGCACTGAGAATTTTTTTCTACGAGATTTCTATGCATGGAAAAATTGAGAGTTACAATTAAAGGTCTATGATCTGAGTCAGGTTCATAGTCATTTAAGATGCCAAAATTTATTATTTGGTTGTATAAAAGGATATCATATATGAGATAATCAACCACACTACTGTCAATCCCATGAATACAAGTCACTGGGTTAGTATTGGGCCATTTTCATAAGGCCATTGCAAATGACTAGATCTTGAGCACTATTGAGCTTTATTAACTCGGAACCAAATGAATTTTCCCCTAAATATTCAAAAACAATTTGGTAGTTGTTGGTTAAAGCAAGGTCTCCGTCTAACCATAGAGGATTCGAGTTGGAATCATTGCCACTTAAAAGGATATTGCCTTCATTCCTTAAACTAGAAATATTATGTTCTAAGCCATCATAAGGACAAACTTTTATCTAAATTGTTCTTCTTATAAAAGTTAGAATTAATAGGCATAAAATAACAAATTTCTATATAGATTTTTTTAGCATTAATGTTTGTCATCTCCATCCAAATATACTTGTTGAAAGGACCTTATAAAGCCTATCAAGAGGGGAAATGTTCTTCTTAATGTAACAAGCTATGCCTCCAATGCCTCAGTGATATGATCTCTTGTTCCATACCGACCATAGGACAAATCATTAATTCTATGTTAGACACCTTAGATTCTTCATGCTCCTAAGTTTCAAACAGAAAAAGAAACTCAATTTCAATCGAAATCCAACTTAATTTGGGATCTTTATTCCATGGAAAGCACCGACAATTCCAAGAGAGGAGCTGAATAATAGTTTTTTTCTTTTTCTTTTTCTAATTAATACCTATTTTCCTTCCTAATTTATTTGACCTCTTGAACCTTCTTTCTCAAATAAAATCTTCATTTATAAATATTCTTGGGGGTTTTACCTTTAAATATTGTAAACATATTAGCTCTAATATAAAATTGTTTAAGTTATATATTTATATTTCTATCACGTAGTGTCACCACTCTTGGGTATTTATCATTTCTTTCATTTGTTCTATTTTCGTGTTTTTCCTTTCTAAGAAATTGGACTTCGAAAGAAATCCGAAATTCGTTATACCCTTGACTCTATATACTTTCCTTTTAAGGTTAAGGCCTTTCTTGAAATAAGTAGAAAAATGATATGCATTTAATGAATCCGATCCATGATCTAATGAAGACTTAATGCGTTTTGGCATACTGCTACATATTGTCTCTCTTTTGCTGTATTTTTTCATTGTGTCAACTTTTTTGTTTTGTTTTGGTATTAAGCCAACAAAGCCAACAAAATATCACTGTCATTATGAACGTTATTTCATTGAATTAGCACGGAGCGAGCGAGGTTAATTTGTTGGTTTCTTAGTTCACAAGTTGAAATCCCTTCTGGGTTCAAAGAAATAGGAGCGATGCTTTTCCAATACTTGTCTATGGAGAAATAAAGAGAATTTTAATGCTTTGCATGATTTACTCGGATGATTGTTAATGCATAAATAACCTATCTAATCTCTAATTGGTTCACCCTTATTGAATTTTTATAACGGTCATTTTGTTTTCTTTCTAAATTGCCATGCATATTCTCCCACCTATCATATATATTGAATTTCAAGTATGAATTCAACTATAATATTAAATTATAATTGGTTTAACTAGGGTGAAGGGATAAGAATAATCTTCGTATGGCCTGAAACAAGCACCTCACATATGGTATGAAAAACTAACCGAGCATCTTCTAAAATTGAATTTCAAACATTTCAATATTGATGACACAACATTATTTATCAAGAAAGTTGGAAGATTTGTTGTATATCTCATAGTTTATGTAGATGATATATTTTTGATAGGCAACAATGAAAGCTACATTGAATCCATAAATAAAGAATTGCAGAAAGGCTTTGAGATGATAGATTTGGGACATCTTCATAGCTACTACTTGGGTATTGAATTGACTTAGATCCCAAAGTATATATTCATATCCCAAAATAAGTAGATTGGAAAGTTTTTGAATAGCTTTGGCATGAGAGAGTGTAAACCTCTCTTCTTTAATGGAACATAATTTGAAACTCACATCAAAAGAAGGAAATGAATTTGAGAATGCAGCCAAGTACAAACAACTTGTGGGGAGTCTTATCTACCTTACCACCACTAGACCAGATATTTCATTTGTTGTTGGGATCATTTCCAAGTTCATGCAAAAAACATGTGAAGGAAAATGGTCTACTACAAAGAGAGTTCTAAGATACTTGAATGAAACTCAAAACTTTGGATTCAAATATTATAAGGTGGATGACTTCCAATTGATTGGATATTCTAATTCAAAATTTGATGTTGATAAAGAGAAGGGAGTGTCTAATTTAGGCTACCTCATGAGGCTTGGATCAACAATTGTTTCATGGAGATCACACAAATAGCCTATTCGAATAGATTCCACAATAAAGACAGAATATGCGGCTACAACATAAGTGATAAAGGGGATTGTGTACTTGAATATTTGCAAGATAAACATGTGAATTATACTCATCTTCTTGTTGACAATACTTATGCAATCAAGCTGGCAAAGAATACTAGATTCTGTGATCAAACTAAGCACATCAAAACAAAGTACCATATGATTCAATATCATGTAGACACAAAGACTATTCATTTGAGACATTGTTCCACAAATGAGAAATTTGCAAACATTTTCACCAAAACGTTTAGAAGATTAAATATTGAAAAGTTTAGAAATATACTTGGACTCACAAACACCACTTCAAATTAAGGGGGGAAGGTTGGAAACCTAATCCATAGGGATTATGGTTTATTTTGTAAATATTTAGTTTTAGTTTTAGTTACCTAAGATAAATTGAACAATCATTGAATAATATACCTTTGGAAGTTGAAGGCTAAAGGTCACCTATTGAGGTATTAATACACCATTCCCATTCAATAAAAGATCAATCCATTGTTGGAGTTATCCTAGTCCTATCACCCTATCAATGATAATATAACACCTTATACACAATGTCATAAATAACACTTATTAACATTTTAAAGATGGAAAAGCCTTTGAATTTACCTCTACTACAATACCACTACCCTTCCAATCCATGTCATAACAAGATAATTTGCACAAATTCCCTTCTCTCTTTGTTTCCCACACATCTACACACCAACACAAGCATCTATATCCTTCTTATAGTAAGACACTCTCAACTTCACATTTCACCCCAACATAGATTCAAACCCCCGAGGTTCCATTCTTTTCTTGAATCTGCACACCTTCTATCTCCCTCCCTATGATTCCCTTATGCCCTTCTTCCCCTAGTTATCTCAATAACTATAACAATGATATATACAATACAACTACTAGATGACACTAGGAACCATTTTATTATTACAACTTGTATGATCCCTCAATAGAAACACACATAAACTACACTTTTGAGGACACCAACTCACTTAGGAATTTTTCCTCATTAGTTACCAGATGAGTATTATCACACTTTTAGACTTTTATTTCTTCAACACTTCAAGCCTCCCATCACCGATACTTCTCTTCTTACAATTGCACCACAACACTCTCTTTCTCCTCTACAATATTTAGTACACATTACTATAACAAGTCATCCCATATATTGTTTGATGGCATGCCTTGAGTAGGCTTATAGTAACACCACTAGACTACATCATACCCTGATGTTATCACTTATACAATGATCACAAGCACTTCCATGACCACTTTTCCACAACTATAGTACAATAGAATCACCTATCATCACAATTTGGATCTCAAATAGAACTCAACATGACCTACACACAACTATCATACAATCTCTCTATTCCTCAATGTTGAAATATTGTAACTTCTAAGAATATTATATTTGTACTTTATTTCGAAGATGTTTCATCCCTCCGAGGTGACCCTATTGTATATCCGGAGATGTTTATTCCTCCGATGAATTGTGGTAACTAGATTGATTAGATCTCCCATGTCGGGGTCGGCCCTAAGTTAATTTATTAGGTGTTATTAGACTCTCTTAGGAGTGGTCGGCCCCATAGGGTTAAAATTCAGTCGGGAAACAAGTATAAGTAGAGGAGGATGTTCCTCACTTATCACACACTTCCATCACTCGGAAAGTAGTGAACAAGTGAGAGAGAGGTTTGCATAGGAGGTAGAGAAGGAGATCTAGTCTTGGACTACATCTTGTATTTGGTTGATCATCTTATTGAGGAAAGCTTTGCTGGGTTTTCTACCCCATGAGGGTTTCCCAGGGTAAAATATCTGTCTATCTTGTGATTGTGTTTCTTTCAGTGATCTTGCTAGTCAAATTAGTATAAAATTAACATGGTATTAGAGCTAGCTTGAATAGGACATCTTTCACAAGGTAAAAATATCTGTCTCTCTTCCTCCGGTGAAAATTAGGGTTTATGCAAAAGTTGGAAGTTTTGGTTTCTGATTACATGGCTGGATAGCCCTCCTCAAAATCAAACTTTTGAGCCCTAGATCGAACTTTTTGGTTGGGTAGAACTCCAAAAAAGTCAAACCCTAGTTTGACAAAAAGTGCAGAAAACCAAAAAACCAAAAAACCAAAAAACCAGAACCAGATTTCTACAGCAGGTCTGAAGTTTGCTGGTCAAGTTTGGAGGCTGAAAAATTGAAGTTTCCATAAAGTAAATACATCAGTCACCTCACCTCAGTCAAGCCAATCTCCTAGTAAGGTCAGTTTTTCATTTTTGGAATTTTCAATTTTTGGTAACTCCCTGGGCAAGATGGCCCCAAGCACTAAGCTTGAGGACAAGCTAGAAGGTATAGAGAATTTCCGGGCATGGAAATATAGAATTGGTCTCATTCTTGAAGAGAATGATCTTGCCCAATATGTCAAGGATGAATTTACAGAACCCGAGGAAGATGATGCCAAAGAAAAGTATAGGAAGGATCTGATTAGGGAAAAGAGAATCATTGTTGATTCTATCAAGGACCACTCGATTCCCCAAGTGGCATCCAAAAAGACCCCAAAGGAAATGTATGATGCCCTAGGAAGAATGTATGAAGGGAAGAACATCAACAGGAAGATGAACCTAAGATCTCAGTTGAAGAGTACCAAGATGAACAAAGGAGAATCTATTCAAGACTATATCTCAAGGGTTTCCCAAATCAAGGAACAATTAGATGCCATTGGAGATACCCTTGATGAAGATGAACTAGTCATGACTGCTCTAAATGGTCTTACTAGATCTTGGGAGTCATTCATCCAAACTATGTGTGCCAGAAAAGAAAGCATGAAGTTTGATGTGGTATGGGAGGATTGTATTCAAGAAGAAGCTAGGGTAGCCAATAGAGAAGCTCTTCTCAAGGAGGATGACCAAGCCTTGGCTACTCACACCAAAAGAAGAAGAAAGGGTCACTTCAAGAAAAATGACCACAAGGAGTCTCAACCTCCCCACAGATTTAAAAGGAGAGAAGAGAAAACTTAGAAAGAGACCTCTCCATAGTTCAATGTTTCAATTGTCTCAAACTAGGACATTTTTCCAGAAATTGTACTTCACAAAAAAAGAAGAAGAAGTTTGTTCACAAAAGACATCATGCACATATGGCAGAAGATGATAGTGAAGAAGAAGAAGAAGAAGAAGAAGAAGAGGAAAGGACTCAAAAGAAAAAAAAACTAAAGTAGAGAAAAAAGATGCGGAAGAATATGTTCTATTTTCTGCACTCTCTGGGTCTATGACACCTGGAGAAGATACATGGCTCATTGATAGTGGTGCTTCAAAGCACATGAAAAGTCAAAAGAAAACTCTCTCAAGACTTGAAGAAAAGACCTCTCCACAAAAGGTATCTCTAGGAGATGATTATCAATATCCCATCAAGGGAATAGGTGAAGCAAGCTACAAGCTTGATTCTGGAACCCCATTAAAGATGAAGGAAATCGTATATGTACTAGGATTGAAGAAGAACCTACTTTCTATCTCAGCATTAGATAAGAAAGGCTTTAGGGTTGCATTCATAGATGGTCAAGTACTTATGTGGCCTAAAGGAAAATCAATTGAGGATGAAATTGTCATTGGTGAAGAGGAAGGAGGTCTATACAAACTCAAGGGCCATTCAGAAGCTGCCCTTGTTCATGAAGCCACTAGCCTAAGTGAGCTATGGCATAGAAGACTTGCTCACATTAACTACAAATCCCTACCTCATGTGAGCAAGGTAGTTATAGGACTACTAGACTTAAAAGTTGATCATGATGGCACATACAAAGGATGTGCAAAAGGGAAGAATATAAAGAACCCATTTCCAAAGAGTGAAACAAAGACTAAGAGTACCTTGGAGTTAATACATTCAAATGTATGTGGACCAATTCCCTCCACATCTTTAAGTGGATATGAATACTATCTCACATTCATTGATGAATATTTAAGAAAGACTTAGCTATATTTTCTAAAAGGAAAGAATGAAGTCTTTGGAAAGTTCAAAGAGTTCAAAGCATTGATAGAGAATCATTCAGAAAAGAAAATCAAAATACTCAGAACAGATAATGGCAGAGAATATACTTCAAAGGATTTTGAAGATTTTTGTAAGGAAGCTGGAATCAAGAGGGAGCTAACCACTCCCTACAATCCCCAACAAAATGGGGTTGTGGAAAGAAAGAATAGAACCATCATGGAAGCTGTAAAGGCAATGATACATGATCAAGACCTACCCATGTATCTATGGGATGAAGCAGCTAGAACAATAGTCTATGTACAAAATAGACTATCCCACAATGCTCTTAATTTCAAGACTCCAGAAGAAGTGTTCACAGGAAAGAAGCTTGAGGTAAGTCATCTTAAGATATTTGGATGTCCAGTATATATTCACATTCCAAAAGAGAAGAGGACCAAGCTAGATCCTTTTGGGAAGAAGGGAATATTTGTTGGATATTGTGAATCATCCAAAGCATTCAGAATATACATCCCAGGTTTTCATCATATGGAAATAAGCATGGATGTGACATTTGATGAAGAAGCAGCTCTCAAGAGATCTAGGAAGTGCCAACATGAAGAGATATATGAAGAAGAAGCACCTCCCAGAATTACAGAAGCTATACCCATCCCTGAAGACATATCACCTGAAGACCATGACATACTAGAACCTCAAGAACCCCCCATTTCAAACATTTCAAGGAAAAGAAGGCCAACATGGGCTAGAGACATTATACTAGGAGCAGAAAAGTATGGGGCTCCTGAAGGCTCCACTAGAGTGAGCAAGAAACCAAAGCTATTATCCAACTATGTGGCCTTGATGTGTGATCTGGTGGATCAAGAACCTACTAGCTATGAAGAGGCAGCTCAGAAGAAAGAGTGGGTAGAAGCAATGACAGAAGAATACCAGTCGATAATGAAGAATGATGTTTGGGATATAGTTCTCAAACCAAAAGACAAGAGTGTGGTATCCTCCAAATGGATATTCAAGATAAAACATGCTGCGGATGGCAGCATTGAAAAATATAAGGCAAGATTTATAGCCAGAGGATTCTCTCAGAAAGAGGGAATTGACTATGAAGAAACATTTGCACCAGTTGCAAGGTACACTTCCATCAGAACCATCATGGCACTTGCATCTATGATGAAGTGGAAATTACACCAGATGGATGTTAAGACAGCTTTCCTGAATGGTGTGATTGAGGAAGAAGTGTACATAGAACAACCACAAGGATTTGAGGTTGAAAATGGAAGAACACATGTATGCAAACTGTAGAAGGATTTGTATGGATTGAAGCAAGATCCCAGAGCTTGGTACGGAAGAATTGACAGTTTCTTGACAAGCATGGGCTTTACCAAGAGTAAAGCTAATCCTAATATTTATCTCAAAGTTATGGATGATGAACTTGTCATATTATTGTTGTATGTAGATGATCTATTTCTATCTGGAAATGAGAAACAGATTATTGAATGCAAGAAGAAGCTCTCTTTAGAATTTGAGATGAAAGATCTCGGATTAATGCACTACTTCTTAGGTCTGGAAGTATGGAAAGACCCAAAAGGAATCTTTCTAAATCAAGGTAAGTATGCTGTGGGGATTTTGAAAAGATTCGATATGTTGGAGTGCAAATCCATGGCCACCCCTATGGACTCCAACTTGAAGTTATTGGTTGATGACTCATCAGAGTTAGTGGATGTGACTCTATACAGACATATTATTGGGTCATTGATGTATTTGACAGATACTAGACCAGACATATGCTTTGCCGTAAATACCTTGAGTCAGTATCTAGTGGAACCTAGAAGAGTTCACTTAATAGCTGCAAAGCATGTGATGAGGTACCTAAAGGGTATGATAGATTTTGGTCTATATTATCTTGGAGATAATGACTTCAGAGTACATGGCTACACAGATGTTGATTGGGTAGGAAGTGTCTCAGACAGGAAGAGTACATAAGGTGGATGTTATTGTCTTGGATCTGCCATGATCTCATGGTTTAGCAGGAAGCAGCTTAGTGTGGCTCTTAGTACAGCTGAAGCGGAATATATAGCTGCTTGCTCTACTAGTTGTGAAGCAGTATGGATTCGAAAGCTGTTATCGGGACTATTTTAATTAGAGATGGAACCCATTGTGATCCTGTGTGACAACCAGAGTTGTATCAAGATGAAAGAGAATCTAGTGTTCCATGATAAGTCAAAGCACATAGAGATCCGATATTTCTATATACGGGATATGGTGCAGAAAGGAGCTATCAAGCTCGAGTATGTAAGCACTAACGAACAAGTTGCTGATATATTGACCAAACCTCTGTCTCGAGTAAAGTTTGAGTATTTTTGAGATAAGCTTGGTGTAGTTTAGAAGGACCCTCCTCGAAAGGGGGAGTGATGTGGTCACTTATGATGAGATTTCCTGCATCGATAGTGAGGTTGATGATGTGGATACCTATATTGGTAATGCCGATGGAGAGGTTGGTGGATGGTCCTTAGATAGGGTCTAAGTTGACGAAGGGATTGCATCATCCTTGAACAAATGTTCTGAATTGATCCATAGATAGATGTCTCCGAGAATGAAGTCCTTAGTGGATAGGTGGGGATTTTATCTTCCCCGAACTTTGGTCCCAGAATTGATCCGTAGAAAGATGTCTCCGAGAATGAAGTCCTCAGTGGACAGGTGGGGATTGTATCTTCCCCGGACTTTGGTCCCAGAATTGATCCGTAGTAAGATGTCTCCGAGAATGGGTCCTTAGCGGACGAGTGGGGATTGTATCTTCCCCGGACTTCGGTCCCAGAATTGATCCGTAGACATATGTCTCCAAGAATGGGTCCTTAGCAGATGAGTGGGGATTGTATCTTCCCCAGACTTCGGTCCCATAATTGATCTGTAGACAGATGTCTCCGAGAATGGGTCCTTAGCGGACGAGTGGGGATTATATCTTCCCCGGATTTCGGTCCCAGAATTGATCCGTATACAAATGTCTCCGAGAATGGGTCCTTAGCAGATGAGTGGGGATTATATCTTCCTCAGACTTCGGTCCCAGAATTGATCCGTAGACAGATGTCTCCGAGAATGGGTCCTTAGCGGACGAGTGGGGATTGTATCTTCCCCGGATTTCGGTCCCAGAATTGATCCATAGACAGATGTCTCCGAGAATGGGTTCTTAGTGGATGAGTGGGGATTGTATCTTCCCCAGACTTCAGTCCCAGAATTGATCCGTAGACATTTGTCTCCGAGAATTGATGATAGGACTGCATCGTCCCTGAACTCTTGGTTCAAAATGTACGTGATGGGATTGCATCGTCCCTAGACATGAGACTTGTCTTAAAGTGATAAGGATTGATCATCCTGGACCTATGTCCTAAAGAGAGCGGGATTGATCATCCTGTAATTGGATCGTGTGTATTGCAGAGTATGCTACTATGATGATGATCCAGATGCTGTAGATCGAGATGATCCAGATGTTGATCGTATGATGACAATGCTGATAATCATGTGATGACGATGCTGCTTATCGTGATCGAGAGATCCGATGATGATGATGCTGTAGCTATTCGAGTGCTGCAGAAAGATGAAGACTCGGTACTGAACATGTTGATGTTCCAGTATTGAAGATCTTGAAGATGTTCCAGTAACTGCTTGAGTTATTGATGATGATGTATAAAGAAAGCTTCCAATGATTTATAGATGTATCATGTATGATGCAGTCGATGACTCCTTGCTCCTGTAGATGTTGTTATAATATCCTTCTCATTAAGGGGGAGTGTTGAAATATTGTAACTTCTAAGAATATTATATTTGTACTTTATTCCGGAGATGTTCCATCCCTCCGAGGTGACCCTATTGTATATCCGGAGATGTTTATTCCTCCGATGAATTGTGGTAACTAGGGTTATTAGATCTCCCATGTGGGGGTTGGCCCTGAGTTAATTTATTAGGGGTTATTAGACTCTCTTAGGAGAGGTCGGCCCCATAGGGTAAAAAGTCAGTCGAGAAACAAGTATAAGTAGAGGAGGATGTTCCTCACTTATCGCACACTTCCATCACTCGGAAAGTAGCTCACAAGTGAGAGAGAGGTCTGCATAGGAGGTAGAGAAGGAGCTCTAGTCTTGGAATACATCTTGTATTTGGTTGATCATCTTATTGAGGAAAGCTTTGCTGGGTTTTCTACCCCATGAGGGTTTCCCAGGGTAAAATCTCTGTCTATCTTGTGATTGTGTTTCTTTCAGTGATCTTGCTAGTCAAATTAGTATAAACTTAACACTCAAGAGATCACAATTTCTATATGGGTAACATGAGCTAGGGTTACACAATGACACATTGTCTCCATCATTACAAATTGTCCCACCATTAAGGATTCTTTATTGCACATATTTCACACATCATATTTTCATTTCAGTTCTTGGTTGAGCATTATCACTTTGAGGCACCACACTATTCACAACAATGACACTTAATATTTAATACCTTCCTTTGACCTAGGGTTCCATATTTATATGACATTGACATACACATGCATCAATCAATGGGAAACTATTTTATCACATAACAAAGTTTTCCTTCTAGCTTGTTTTATTCATCTAGGCACTTCCATAAACTAGGAGGAAAGGCCTACATATCATCACTTCCACCATCTTCTTTAGCAGTGAAATTTGTACTTTTTAAATTGGTTCAAACTCTTCTTTCTCATTTTATCACCAAGTCACCACAAAGACTCAGAGACCTTCTTGCAATACATCAAATATCCATAAGCACATGGTATATCAAGTACCCATGAAGTAGATTAGGTACCTTTTATGCACAACATCAGATATCTTGCATGTTTACATTGTATGCCAATGTTCCATCTAGGGAAGTATTGTACTTATGGATTTCTAATGTACTTCCCTTGAGTTTACTTGTATGTTTTATTAAGAGATTGCATGTTTTTTTGTTAATGTTTCATGTTACACTTTGTATGTTGAATGTTATAAGTTGATGATGCATATTGACATTAAGAAACCATGGTAGTTTGTGGAATTCGATAGATTATACCTAATTTAAACTCATTTACATGTAGTACTCAATGTAAATAAACCACCCTTATCTCAGTTGCACTCACCAAAGTTAATGATTAATAATTGATAGTACATGAAGCATAGTTGATTTAAGTTTAGGGATGTAAACATTTTAAATAACTTAACCCTTAAAAAGATGGAATGAGACACACAAAATAGATAACCAACATTAAAAATCAACCTCCCAATATATATCTAATAGTATGTTGCAAGATACATGTGTTTACCATTATGGAAGCTACAAAATAAGTACATTATAAAACGATTTTAACAGTAAGTTGGCAATATCGTATTGTATGCTGAAAACACACTTGCTCTCGGGTATTAAAGTTTGAACCATATTTGATTTCATTTAATAATCAAGGTCTAAAAAGTTATAGACAAAAACATTGTATTAAAGTTGGAACCATATTTGAATTGGGATTATAATTAAAATCTGATATTATAATTAAGGTGTAAGAACTTATTGACAGAAACATTCATGCAGTATTGTAAGACCACGTATACAAATTTAGTGGGGAAGGAGTACATATGCAAAAATAACGAAGTGATAAATGAACGACACAAATGTCGCTAGATTCTTGATAGAGGAAAGTGATCTATATTCGACATTCTTTGATTTTCTTTTTATCATCCATCAACCACTTCTTTATAATAAAAGGTTATGACGTGTGTAATGCTGTAACTTTATATGACATAATCCATCAACCACTTCTTTATAATAAAAGGTTATGACGTGTGTAATGCTGTAACTTTATATGACATAATCCATCAACCACTTCTTTATAATAAAAGGTTATGACGTGTGTAATGCTGTAACTTTATATGACATAATCCATTCATTGGATTATACAATTGCATGTGTTCACTTGATATTGTTATATTATAATGTTTTAATTACATTTTGAGGGTTATTCGAGATTTCAAAGTGATTATAGATTGAGTTAATAAGAAAAAATTAAAAGGATTTAGATAGAATTTGAAGAATTTTTTTCAGCATGTTTATAGAGAATATAATGTGGAAGTTTTTATTCTTTCTAAATAAGATTTGAGCATTTTATATTATTATGAGATATGTAGGCTCTATTTTCATTTTGGGGTTTGATTTGCAAATCTGTTTTCTAGCAGTTAAACCCTTGGAAGGTTGTTTTCTTGTTCTTTCTCATTTGATGGAAGGTTGTTATGTACTTAAGCATTTTAGGTAGTTTTAGAACGTGATTAATGGTTTTTGTGTAATATTTTTTCAAGCTATTACGTCAGATATATTTTGTAATGTAATGGTTTGTTGGTTATACTTATCTAGTAAGAGTTATTGTTTTAGTTAATTGGGGGGGCTCAGATATGTAGTTGAAGATGGACAATTTTCTGTCTTTTGAAAGTTGTAATGAAGTATCATTATTTTTATACTTTATATAAAAGTATTGTTTTTTTGTTGAAAAAAAAAGTTTTAATTACATCACTTATCACGACGAAGGGACCAAAATTGTTAAAGACCAGATTTAGTGCTTAGTCCTTTTCATTTTGACTTGAAAAACGTGACAATAGTAGTCGATTTTCTAGGAAAGCAGGTTGTATGGTCATAAGAAACAACCTACTTTCAAAACAAAATTTAGAGGTGTACATACTCTACATGTTCGGATTTGAACCTATGACTTACTAGGTGGAAATACTTGTTCTTAAGTGTTATATGACAAAATTTTAAAATTGAAATAAATTGAAATAATTACTAAATTGTATTAATAAAGTAAATATCCTTTTTTTATAGTTTTATGGATTTCCAGGTTCAATTCCTTAAAATTACTTAAAGATTGAAAATTAATATTATATGCATATATGCACTCACCTTAAAGCTGAAAAGTAATGCAATGCTAACCTGGAACCTACTAAAAAAACAATCAATAAATAAATATTGGAATCTTCTAGAGGGATACAGCCTGCAGGGAGAAGGGCCCTCAAGGCTGTACCCTCAAGGCTGTACCCTCAAGAGAGGAGCACCCCTCAATCTTTGGTTTGGTTGAGCTAGTTGAGCTATTGCTAGTTGAAATCGTCTCAACTTTCCACCAAACAAAAAACATGCCCATAAATTGGAAAAATGTGAGAATATAGATGAATGGGTTGAGATTGGAGTTGTATACTTATAAGGTGGTGTAGTAAGTCAGAGATGAAGTTTGTATTGCAACAATAAATGTCCGCATGTGAACCCAATCCATAAGCTAGATCCAAGTACACCCATAGGCTATTCAAGTAGAAATAATAGGGATCAAAGAGATGTGAATTGAGTAGCGAAGCATTTTGAGTGAGTACATGACAAAGCTTTGTTACGAGGAATCCTTGAGGTAATACAAGACAACAATGTCCTCGAGGTTAGGAAATGATGGGATTTAGAGAGATGGATGAGGATATCAAACACTGTACAACTGAGGAAAATAAAGAATCTATTATTGAAGAATCCATCCTTCTTGGTTTATGAAAGTGGCCATTGGCTATGATGAGGAAAAAGATTGTTGTTGTGTCATGTTTGGAATGTAAAGACAATTATCAACTCTTTTTTTCATTGAGAGGCGTTTCTACAACCCAATATGGGGGAAATGTTGTCACATTACATTATGTAACGCAACGTTCCCAACCACTATGGGGGAGATGTTGTCACGTTACGTATGTAACGCAACGTTCCAACATAGTAATAATTAAGCCAACATAAAATAATAAAGGTAATGCCAATGATAAATTAAAACTTTTAACTTTAGCAACCATAACAATGATAAATAGTTAACTAAAATGTGTGAATACATTAATAGAGTGCAATACAAAACATTACATTAATAGTGTTCAAATACATGTTTAGTATTGGAGTCTTGCTACTACAATTATTTATTAAAGGTCACTTATTAATATTAATTCCATGCAACTAGATTACATAGTTAAATAGTTACACATATATATTAAAGTGGTGTATTGGCAATCTCAAAAGAACTTTTAAAGAATAGGAAAAAATAATAAGCAAAACAATGTAAAAAATAAAATAAAAAGTTAAAAAATGCAAAAAAAATTAAAAAGTAAAACAATGTAGAAAAATTAAAAAGTAATACAATGTTAAATAGTTAAAGTATCTATTTAAAATGGTAGATTGCTTAGTTCCATGCATCATGTTTTTAGAGGCGCTTTTACATCCTAGTGTGGGGGAGTTGTTGTCACGTTATGTTACGTTCCCAACCACTATGGGGGAGATGTTGTCACATTACGTAATGTTCCAACATAGTAATAATTAAGTTGACAGAAAATAATAAAGGTAATGACAATGATAAATTGAAATATTTAACTTTAGAAACCATAGAAATGTGTGTTCTCTCTGTTGGTTCTCTCTTTATTTACTGAATGTTTTCTTATGTCTGAGTATTTTTAGATAGACAAGGAATCTTGATATATATTTTGGAGGACTTTTTCAATATGAAATTTGGTTACTTTAGTGATGAATGTTAAAATCTTAGAAGAGTAGTGTATGAGGTTCAATTTGGGGCTTGATTGTCGCCCTATTGGAAGCTATTAATGTTACTAGTATTGAAGCGAAGACAATTTTTTGGTATTAAATATGTAGTGGTATTGTAAATAATATTTATACTTATAATGAAAGTATAGTAATTTTTTCTGGTGAAAAAAATAAATGTGTGAATTATTACATTTTTTTTCATAGGAAAAAAAACGCAACTTGCTATTTTCAGATGAAAATCAAAGTTACATCATAATAGTAGTTCAACATCAAGTGATTTTGAAGCAGAAAAACATGTAAACAAGTAAACCTACAGCCTAATACAAACAAAAAGCTTATCCTGCTCAGGTGCATTGTTCCACAACAGGGTATTTTTTAAGGATTCTAATATTATACTTAAGTATAGTATTCTAGGCGATTATTGTGGATTGAAAAAAACATATATATAGATAGCTAGGCGAATATCAAATATGAAACATACAATTTACTATTGAAATTTGTAAATTTTGGCGAAAATTATGATAAAAAAACATATTTTATGTATATATAGGTGATATTAGAGACTAAAAATGACCAAATAGCGAATTTATTTTGAAAAAAATCCTGAAAAATAGACAATTGGCGAAAATTCACCCCTAAAAATTACCCCGTTCCACAATACAAAACAAAAGACCCTTGTGGCCACAATAAAAGCAAGAGCAAACCACCAAAAGTATGCGATCAAAGGGTATCCAGAGAGCCCTCTTCAACCAAGAAACCATTCAGAAACCCAACAAAATGCATAAAACCATCCATCAGCCCAATGTCAGCTTTGGAGAGACGGTTAGCCACCATATTCGCTTCATGAAAAATATGCTTACAGCTCAGTTGGGTGAAGGAATATGCCAGACGGATCACATCCCAGAGCCAAGGTTCCAAAAGGATAGCATCGATATTGGCCTTCTTATTTAACCAATCGATGATAATAGTTGAGTTTCCAAAGAAATTGAGTGAAGTAATCCCTTTAAAACCAACGAACCAAAGTAAGCAACGTGCAACAAGAAGTTTGGATTTGGTATTGCTACCAGTGCCAACTCCCATATTCAACTCAATGAAATGGGTCTTTGAGAAGTAAATGATCCTACCAACACTGCACATGCCCAGTTGCGCTGCCCCATAAAAAAAACCACAAATGGTGTCGTCCCCAATAGTAGGAAAATGGATAATTCTGGGTTTAATCTTTTTTCTAACCGAAGCATAGCCATCCATCGCCCCCATGACCTACTTGCAGGTGCCAAACACCTTTGGCATTGTGTTTTCAAACAATAATTTGTTCCTCGTTCTCCATATGATGCTCGCCATGAAAAGAGGCAAGAAGAAAGGTTCAACCCTCCTATTACACCAACGCTCTACTTCCAAACTGTAGCAAATGCTCGACCATTCCTCCCAAAATTTCAAACAAATTGATAGAGAGTGCCACACCTGACGAGTGAAAACATAGTGAATAAATGGGTGATGAATATCCTCAACCGAGCCATGACAAAGCACACAAACCACAGGCCCCAAAAAGCCTCATTTTTGTAGATTCAACCACGTGAGAATTTTATCCTTGAGACAAAACCAAATGAAGCACTCCATCTTTTGAGGGATTTTCCAGCGCCAGAGCTTTTCATACCACCACTGTTGGGCAGGGGGCTATGATATATTCCTTTGAACCACATTATATGCATATTTAACCATAAGAATACCATTAGAATCGGGGTCGTTCCATATTAGCACATCAACAATAGGAGATAAAGAGATACCCGCAAATAACAACAACTTAATTTAATTATCCCATTCCTGCACCAGATCAGATGGTAAATGGAGCTCACTCCCACTGAGCCAGTGAGGTTTGGTTCCAATCGAGCCAAAGTGATAGACTTGAGCAAGAATCACTAATTTTATGCAATTTAGTTCCCAAATTAAGTCACTAGACAAAGAAAAACAATTATCATCCCTAATAAAAGGATCGATACCAATGAAAACATCCTGTCCATTCCCAACCTTCCAGCTAAGCCACTCACCAATATAAGGGTAGGTGCAGACAAGACTTCTCCAGACCACATATGATCGATGAGGATTCTTTCCAGGGTTCTGAATCCATTGAAGAGGTGTGAAGGTCCTAAGATATTTTTTTCGAATGACCTCACTCCACAAACCACCTCCTCCAAGCGTCTTCCATAAACTTTTGGTTCCATCGCACAGTTGAAAAACTCCAGATTTTTCAGGCCCCATCCGCCTTTAGATTCCGGTCAGCAGAGACTTTGCTAGGATGGAAGATGAAATTTCCTCTGCTGTGGTTTACCAACCCAAATGAACTGGAAGATCCTGCTGTGCATAATATTTGTAATAGTAGAAGGCACTCTCCGAAGACCAAACTAGTCAACATGAATACTTTGAAGAACAGACTGAGCTAACACCAAACGCCCACCTATGGAGAGCCATCTAAAGGACCAATTTTCAATTCTTCTATCCATCTTCTAGATCATCCAGCGCCAATCGTCAACCCTGTAGTTATTTCCTTTGATAAAATAGCCCAAATACCGAAAGCCGGTATCTAGTTCTTTTACAAGGAAAGGGAACAAGTTCTTTAGCTGGTCAATACACCACAAATCATTGCAATTCGAAATAAAACGGGACTTTGAAGGATTAATAGCCATACCAGAGGCTAATCATAAGACATCCAAAGAATGCTTAAACACAGACCATTCCTTTATAATAGCTTTCCCAAAAATCAAAACGTCATCAATGAACAATAAGTGAGATAAGGCAAGGGCTTGAGTGATATTTATACCTTTAATAGAATGAGTCTCCTTTTCTTCAATTATCAATCTACTCAGCCCCTCAATCGCCAAAATGAAATGAAGGGGAGAGAGCAGGCAACCCTGACGAATACCCTTGCTACCCGAAAAGAAATTTGTCGGAGATCCATTTATGAGCACTGCAAAATTACAAGAAGATAAACACACCATAATCCACTGAACCACCGCCAGAGGGAGGCCAATCTGAATGAGAACAAGTCTAATGTAGGACCAATCTAACCTGTCATAAGCCTTGATAAGATCAAGCTTAAGGATAAGAGCTTGCAAATTTTTCACCTTAACTGAATGCAAGCATTCTTGGGCCACACCCATAGCATCCAGAATTCTGGGATAAAACCAAACTGCTCCAATGAAATATGTTTTGCAAAGAAGGGACTAATTCGTGAAGCAATGATCTTCGTGATCAATTTGTAAAGAAGGTTGCAGAGCAAAATGGGACGCAAATCATTGAAATCCACCGACTTGTCACACTTGGGGATCAAAGTAAGGTGAATTGAGTTCGAGTGCTTGGGAACAATAGCTTTAAGCTTGGATTCTTCAATAACAAGTAAAATGTCCATTCTAAACAAATCGAAGAAATGAAGAAAAAAATCGAAAGTCCATCCATCCGGGCTTGGGCTCTTTTCCTTAACAAAAGAACGAAGTACCGCTTGAATTTCATTTAAAGAGACAGCCACCCCAATCTCCAACCCTTCATCAGCAGAGAAAAACAAGGAAAGAGCTTCACGATCTTGAGCTAAGCCTCCAAATTCCCCATCGGATTCCGTTGGTAAATATCATGAAAATAAGCTTCAACCTCAGTCGAAATGGAGTCCTGATCACCTTTCATCACCCCACCGCTTCCCCTAATATCCCAAATAGAGTTCACATTTCGCCGGTGACTTGCAAATTGTTGGAAAAAATTGGTATTGTTATCACCCTTGGAAACCCAGAGCGCACAACTCTTTAGTCTCTGAGTGATTTCCATTTGGCTTAAGATATGTTCCTTCCGTCTAACAAGTCCCCAGAAAGTCTCTCTTCTATTTGAGGAGAAGTAGTCCTCATCAACCGCTTCCTTAAGGGCGTTCAAAAACCCTTCAGTATCCGCCAAATCCTTTTGCAATTTAATTTTTTTAGAACGGTCACATACAATCACCAGCTCTCGAAGAGCAGCAAGTTTATTGTGGAGGGATTGAAGATGAGACAGGTGAACAAAATGTCCCAAGCTCGTCCACGTATTCACAACTAGATCGCAAAACTCTGAGTCTTCCATCCAGGTACTATTAAACTTGAAAGGAAACCTTCTCTTCGTGCCAATGAACTCCAGCTGAACCACAATAGCCTTATGATACGAGAAGCCAGTGGCCTCCCTGCAAGAGTGAAGGTTGCCACAATTTCCAACAATTACCTCATGCACTAAGAAACGGTCCAAGCGCTTGGAAACACCGTGAGAACCAGCCCACCCATTGTTCCATGTAGGAACCATTTTAGCAGGAACAATGTCAAAACAATCTCAACAAGTCCCAAGAGATCAAAATGTTCTTTAAAATAAGCAGCAAGAGGATCGACCATCCTTCTAGAGCCCCAAACCTCATCAGCAGAAAGAGTAAGGTTCAAGTCCCCACCGAAAATGAGTACATTTCTCTTAAAAGGAGCACAAGTGAAAACAAGGTCCCAAAATACCTGTCGATCACGATAAGGACCATATATATTAACAATGTTGTAGCACTGTTCCATCCCATAGAAGCGTCCCTCTAACAATATGCCTACACAGGTTTTAAAATCCATAAAGTCAGCCACTAAGGGGTCCCAAGCTGAGAGGATCCCACCAGACCAACCCACCGAATCAATCGCACAACATTTCCAATTTGGCCGGAGTGAGAGGAAGAAATTCCACAGCTTCGAACCCAGATGCATGGTTTCCTGCAGGAGAACCACATCAGATCACACAAAGTCCATCAACCTTCTAAGGGCCTTATTTTTGGGATAGCTTCCTACCCCACGAATATTAAAAGACAGAAGGATCATTACTTGCCATCACAGGGGTCTATAGGTGCTCTAAGGGACCTAGAAATCTGACCACTAGACAAAGAGAGAGATATGGAGGGAATGTCGAAAAGGCGTGGGTTTATCCACTTACCCTTGGAGTCATCAAATATCTTAGTAGGATTCGTGCACATGGTTACATTGGAGAAGTGAATAGAACCACTACTTAGACCCGAAGTAGAGACAGGATTAGTTTTAGAACTGCCAAAAATATCTAACAGAACCAAATCCTTCCTAGAGGGGGGCTGAGAAGTAGAATTAGGTAAAGACTCAATCCCAAAAGACTGGGGGTCAGCATCCCCATTGTGCAACTCCGACTGTGAACCAAGATGAGCCTCCCTTGGGTCCAAAGAATTTAAGAGCTCTTAGCCATCCAGGATAGGGGAGGAGGAGATCCGAAAATCCAAACGATCCCTAGATAAATCCCCCGCCACCGAAGGGAAAGAGAAAGGAACAAATCCAAACGGTGGACCACCAATATCTTCAACAAGAGTAGGGTCAAGGGATTTGGAGGGTGAAGGGGTAGAAAAGAAGGGGACCCTTGGTACAGGAGCAGATTCGACATCAAGGACACGCAAAATATCAGCAGAAGAAATAGATTTAAGTAAAAGAGGGAGGAAACTCTTGAACTTACCGAACAACTCATATGAAGAATCTGCATCGAAGGGGACAAGTACCATGAAACAAGAAGAGGGGTCAACTTGTTCCAAATCCTCTCCTGGTCCACGGTTAGAGCAATCTTTTCAGAGGTGGCCCACTTGATGTCACTTGAAGCACCGAAATGGAAGCTTCCAATAATCAAGGCTTTGGACAAAAACGCCCTGGTCCCAACAAACCTCCACCTCATCTGGTAGGCCATTTGAAATATCAATTTCAACCAACACCCGAGGGCACTTGCAGTCACTGGCCAGAAGTGTACTTTCCTTAATAAGGATAAACCTCCCAATGGAGTTCGCCACCTCCATGAAAGCCCGAAAACTCCAACAGAACAAAGGAAAGGCTAGAGAGAGGACCCAAAGGTGGCGACGAACTAGCTTTTCCTTCCATGGGTCGAAGGCTGAGTGCAACCGCATGAGAACTAAAGACCCGATGGGAAGCACCCAAAACTTGGATAAAATCAGCTGGAGAGAGTCCTTCGAGAGGAAGTGGAAATATATCCAACCGTTATCCAGCATAATCACTCTAGGTACATAATTGATCAACGACTTCCAGCACCGCGTAATCTAGTCCACCACCTCTGCGTGTGAAAGCCAAGTATATTCCATCCTCCCTACGAGGGCCTTCGAAGCCAAATTCTACACCATATCAACTGTAACATCCTTCCCCATACAACTAAACCTCACTTTACTAACCCTTTCAACCTTCAAGTTCCGCTTAACCTTGAATTTGTTTCCCCCGCCACATGGAGGATGGATGTCCGAACCCTCCACAACGTGTGAGGGCACATACGAGATATCAACATGCGAGGAGACACGAGCACCCGAAACAGAAGAATGACCACGTTCCGACACATGACCAGAAATGAGAGGGGGGAGGTAAAAAATAGAAGCTCCAGGGTTTACCCTAACATGTACCGGAGTTGCCGGTGAACCAACCCCAGGTGACTTCATCATACACACCCTAAGTTCCACAGAAGCAAACACACCAAAAAAAATTAAAAACCTTCGTCAAGTGGTATCGAACCATAAGAACTTAGAGACCCACAAGAGACAAAACCCAGGAAAAACGACGACAACACATAGTTATAGAGAAAATGGTTAAAAAAGAACGTAAACCCCAGAAAACCAGCAGAAACTGTGCCCATAAAAGATGGGCAGAACCAGAACAAAAGGAAGGTTCCAAAAAAGAATAAATAAAGATTCTCCCACTTTTTATCTTGGTTGGTACTACACCATCCAGAAAGGACGGCTGACTCCAAGCCTGCAAATGCAGGAAACCGAGAAGGGACACCAGAAACCAAAAAATATGAAAAAACAAATGCCCAAACCCCACCGACATAGACCCAAAAAAGGCAACAAACCAAAGGAACTAGTATAGTAAAAAAAATACCGCCAGCAAACCTTGAATCCAGGAGAATCAAAGACATCTCCTCCCGTTTTCTAGCAATGGCACCGTCAACCAGGGAAAAAACAGATGCGTTAAGGGTTTTTCCATCCTCCCCTCCCTCAGCAAAACCCTCAACATTTCAACATGTTGTATCTTCATTTCATTTTGCACCCAAATTTGACGAAATCTTACATCATGTTTCTCTTCTTAATTATATCCAATCTCTTTTATTTTACTATTTACCAGCCTAGATCCAAATCCTAGGCTCTATCAAGTGTCGAGAGGGATCAAATCTCCCGAGGTGCAAACCTCTCCTTGAATAGCTCCTTGAGTGCAATACCTCATCCACCTAATCCTAAGCTCTAAAGTCTCTAGTTTAAGTCTCATATTTACTTTTTACTTTGTATTATTCTTTTTTGTTTACTTTGTATTATTTGGTTAGTCGACAAACTTGACAAACAATCTAAAGCCTCATATTTACTTTTTACTTTGTATTAAAAGTAAAAAGTAAAGTCTCTAATTTAAGTCTCATATTTACTTTTTACTTTGTATTATTATTTTTTGTTCATGACGGACATAATATTTACCACCTAATCCTAAGCTCTAAAGTCTCTAGTTTAAGTCTCATATTTACTTTTTACTTTGTATTTTTTTTTTGTTTATGGCCGACATACTATTTATTACTTTTTACTTTGTATTATTCTTTTTTATTTACTTTGTATTATTTTGTTACTCGACAAACTCGACAAACACTCGACTAACAATATCTCCCTCATATTGGGCTGTAGAGCACCTCTCAACGCAATCAACTTGAATTATTACATTAATAGTATTCAAATACATGTTTCGTATTGGAGTATTATGTCACAAAAATTGCAAATTATTATTGAACAGTATTCAAATATATGTTTTTATTGGAGTCTTGCTACTATACTTATTTATTGCGACTCATTAATATTAAGTCCATGCAACATAGTTAAATAGTTAAACATATATATTTAAAGTGGTATATTGGTAGATCTGGACGAGGTTAAAACATGCGCTTTTAACTCCTCAAAATAACTTTTAAAGGTAAAAGTAAAAGGTAAAACAATGTAGAAAAATTAAAAGTAAAACAATGTTAAATAGTTAAAAGTATATACATAAATAAAGTTAAAAAGTAAATCATGTTAAATAATTAATGGTATATAAATCAATAAATTTAAAAAGTAAAATAATTTGAAAAAATAAAATAATGTAAAATTGTTAAGATAATTTAAATTAAATATGTCAAAATAGGTAATAAAAAACATAATTGGTTATCACTACATTTATAGACGAAATGAAAATAGTTAAAAATGCTTAATAATGTAAGCAAATTAAAGTGTCACGCTTGCAATTCATGTGTGTTTTAATACAATAAATTTAGTATTTTAAATATAATATGTGTGTTTATTTTATATTAATTATTCAAAATAATCCAAGTACCTGAAAAATCCAAAGTAATATGATTTCACTTGGATTGCATTGATTTCAGTAACTTCACTTTCTCATATTAGGTTTATATTATAGTGAATTTTATTGTTTGTTGCATAGATATGAGTGATTTCTCTATTTGAATCACTGCTATGACAACATCACTAAAAATCCAAAGCAATTTGATTGCATTGATTTTGGCTAATACCAGCATAGATCCATCTTAAACCTGGATTTATTAAGCACCAACATCACATCACATCACAACATCTCCCCCATAGTGGGTTGTAAGCATCTCGCTACTCTTGTAGCAATTAGGTTTAAGTTAACATGAATTTTACTTTTGTTGCATTGATATTGATGATTCATCTCCTTGAATCATTGATATCAATGCAACAAACAATAAAATTTACTATAACTTAAACCTCATATCACCGAGTGAAGTAACTGGTAATCCAAGTGAAATCAAATTGCTTTATACTTTTAGGTTACTTGCATGATTTTACTATTTGTTTCATTGATATTAGTGACTCCTCTCTTTGAATCATTGATATCAGTCCAATGAATACTAAAAAATAAAAAATGTTTAATCCAACATGTATATAAATACAATATGATATCACTGATTTCTCTCTTTGAATCACAGATACCAATGCAATAAACAATAAAAATCACTATAACTTAAACCAAATATCAGAGAGTGGAGTCATTGATAATCCAAGCGAAATCAATTTGCTTTAGATTTTTAGGGTACTTGGTTTATTTTAATATATTTTGCATTGATACCTGAAAATCCAAAGCAATATGATTTTACATGAATTGCATTGAATTCAGTAACTCCACTCTCTTATATTAGGTTTACATTATAATGATTTTTATTGTTTGTTGCATTAATATCAATGATTGCATTGACATAACGTAACGTAATGTGAAAACATCCCTAAAAATCTAAAGTAATGTGATTGCATTGATTTCGGTCACTCCACTCTCTAGTATTAGGTTTAAATTACAATGAATTTTACTATTTGTTGCATTGATATCACTTAACCTCTCTTTCAATCACTAATATCAATGCATGAAACGATAAACTTCACTATTAACTTAAAAAATTAATATCAGAGAGTGAAGTCACTAGTAATCCAAGTGAAACCAAATTGCTTTGTATTTTTAGGGTACTTGGATTATTTTGTTGTTTGTTGCATTGATATCAACGTCTTTCAATAACTGATATCAATGCAACAAACACTAAAAATTAAAAATATTTAAGTTGACATGTATATAAACATAAATAAAAATACAATATGATATCAGTGATTCATCTCTTTGAATCATAGATATCAATGCAATAAACAATAGAATTCGCTACAACTTAAACCTAATATCATAGAGTGGAGTCACCCATCAAATTGCTTTGGATTTAAGGGTACTTGGATTATTTTACTCTTTGTTGCATTGATATCAATGATTCTTCTTTTTGAATCACCGATATCGTAGTGACTCCACTCTTTGATATTATGTTTAAGTTATAGTGCATTTTACATATATAATGATGATTACCTCCAAACTTCATGTGACTACCCGGGACTCACCAGCCTAGATTTATCTTAATTTTGGTTCTACCATGCGTCGGGAGGGATCAAATCCCTCAAGGTACAAACCTCTCCAACTAGGGATAGACAATAAAAAATATTTGCACTTCTAGGTATTTGATCCCTCTCAACCGAATTAAGATGGATCTAAGTTGATAGATAATCAATTTATAAGGCCAATTATATTTGTTTAGTTGAATTTGTTATTTTATAATAAAATTCTTGTGTTCACTTCATATTGGTAATTTTATATGATTTAGGTGAGCTGATTGTCTCATGACAAATTAAAAATGATTAAATATAATTTTCTTGGCCCATAGCAGTCGATTGGTTATGGTCTCGTGGCACAAACATATTAGAGAAAAGGTAAACATAATATGGTGAAAGAATTTCAAAATGAGGCTACCATGTATGAATTTATGAATAGCTTTCGATACGTAACATTGAGCTTAGTCAAGTTGCTGGGAGGGGTTTGAATTATTTAGGCTAGCCCGGTGGACATTCTTGGTTGGGGAATGGTGGAATTCCCCAGCATTCAAAAAAATAGAAGTTGTTGTAGTACCGTATGTTAACTATGCTATCATGGCACGCATGTTATGACTGAGGGATTGATACGAAGGAGATCGATTTGCGTTTTGACCCCTGTGATATCGACGATATAATGGCAGAGGGAATGAATCTGTCACTGGCACTTTGTGTCCAGTCAATGGCCTTGTCATATTCATTACAACATCTAAGTAAAAATTCAAGGCATTGAGCGGCGAGACAAGAGATTAGGTTTTATCGTTCAAGCCTTTGATTTTAGTGCATGTAACTTGCTTAAACTATGCCACGCACATTAAAACAAGAGAAAAGAGGGCGTTATCCATTGGCCCAAGGAGGGCTATCATTGACTTGTGACTATCATAGATGAGACATTTCTTAAAAGGATAATTCAGTCCCACAACGATGTAAGCTTGGATGACGAATTTTATATTTGATAAGTGAGATTGTTTGTAAAGCTTGTTGCGACCATTTTCCATGTTTGATTCGATTGATACCATTTTAACAAAGTAGTAAGTTCAAGTAGAGAGCAAAGGAGTAAGCTCAAGTATTGAGGAGACAATTTAAAATTGCCATTTCAACAATTTTTGTTGGATTGTAGATTCTAATAAGAAAACTTGTCGAATAATTAGTACAAATCATCATTCAACATCTCCCAATGGTGTCCTTGGCATCATTCTTTGGAATGGCATTGATCAACCCTTAGTTAACAGATTCCATCAAACATCATGTTGCAAAGGCCTCCAAAGCCATGTGGTTGAAATCATTCCCAACAATATTGTTGGAGCACGATTGTCGTTAGATCAAAAGTCACAGGCGTTAATCTCTGCTACAATTGCCAAAGTTAGGATTCACAAGAGGGGGTTAACCCATGTGTGGTGAAACTCATGGGGAATGGTGGACACAAATGCCAACGATACCCCCCCCCAAGATTACCTGGGTGAGTTTCAAACTCAAGACCTGTCGCTCTGATTCCATTTGTTGGAGCACGATTGTCGTTAGAGCAAAATTTGCATGCGTTAATCTCTGCTACAATCGCTAAAGTTAGGATTCACGAGAGGGGGTTAACCCATGTTGTGAAATTCACGGGGAACGTTGAACACAAATGCTAATAAATATCTTATACACAGGGCCTTCACTCATTGAAACTATGCCATAACACCTTTGTTCGTGGGATATTAAAGAATACCCCTGATTTCACTAGATATTGATAAATACCTAACAAAATCCTTTTGTTGAGCCCCACTCCCAATACATATTTCCAATTAAAAAAACCCCATTTTTACGAGATATTCCCTATTTTTACTAGATGTCCCTTTTTATACCTCCTTCATACCTATAAACCCCCCATACACTACTCCACGCCCCCCAATACCTACAATATATTGACCTTATCTTTCACAATTTAAACCCCACCCCCTATGAATGAATGTAATAAGATATTGGTCAACAAGGTGATGAATGTAATAAGATATTGGTCAACAAGCTGAATCCCCTATGATCCCATGTAGCCTTGTAGAACTCACAAGATAAGCCATTAATCCCTAAAGATTTACCATTACACATAAAATGAAAGGTTACAAAAAAGTCATCCTTTGTGAAATCCCTATCCATCTTGCCACATCCTACAATAGAGACCTTGTGTGTCACCACCCCATGACATGTATTCCTAGCAGAAACAATCACATCTATCAAGGGATATGGAGAACATATACTTTGAATAAGATCACCAAACATAACTCGAGTCTTAAATGGATTTTCCTCAAGAAAACCATCATCTATGAGAAGAGAAAGCACTCCGTTGAATGCTACTTTCTTCTTTAATAAGTCAAAGAAGAACTTAGAGCCCTCATCACCCTTTTGTATCGACTATAACTACCCATGGACCTTAGATCCTCTACTAATATACTCCTCCTTATGGTCCATCAACTCCAAGTGCATTTCATCCTCCTAAAGTGAAGTGTTATGTATGTCTTCCTCAAGGAAGATACATACCTCCTCTAAGTTCCTCCTGGCCTCTTAAAGCTCCTATTTGTATTTGTGAGAAATCATAATTCCCAACCACACATAAATTTGAAAGTCCTCCAAATCGCCACCTCCCACCATACCAACTTTCTTTCATCCCAATTAGGATGTGGGATAAGGTTCTAAACATGATGAACTAGAGAAAAAAAATTAGATGAATCCTAATGAAAAACATTCCATGTGTACAAGGTGGATAGATTTTAGTCAACCACATGACCCACCAAAATGGAAGTTTGAATGGGTAAATAAATGATCATATAGATTTGTCTCAATCAATAGAACAATCGACCAAAGCCTCCCAAAAAAGGTTATATCATCTCGAGGGCCATACACCCTATCTGTTTTTTCCTCCACCCTTGAATTCCCTTAACAAAAACTTGACCCAATGAACCAACCACCATAGTGCAACACATTTTTTCCCAACTCGAATCAAAGACTTGAAGGGAAGCCTTACACATAAACCATGGCTACTTCTCTGCACCACAACATCGAAATTGCACCACCACCTGGATGACCATCCTGGTACATCATATTGAAGTCACCACCCATAAACCATTATGTACATTCAACATAGAAGAATACATATACTTCCAAAGATGGATTTGAGCATAAATGATGTTGGGTGCATACATAGAAAAATCCCAATCAATCTCTCTTGTATCATAAGTGTAACCCACACACACTAGTAATCAAAGTCAAAACCATGTGAAGCAACAAAGTTCTAAAGATAAGGGGATATTTAAGTCACCACCCACTCACCCCTTGAATGCAGTTTGTGGTTGAAAAGGGACCATTCCACACATATCTCATACAACTATGAAGTTAAAAAATAACAGACTTCACTTCCTATAGAAATAAAACATCTTCCTTTGCCTTGTGAAGAAATCCTTGAACAAACTATTTATGTCTAGGGATCATCATCCTTCTCACATTCCAAGAAAGAAGAGAAAGGTTCATTCATGAAATAAAGGATTCCCTAGGGTAATGAATTGGTTACTCAAAGCTACATTATCCAAACAAGAGGCACCCTTGAATGGGGAATGAGCCACAACTTGAATGATTTTTCCCAAGGAGCATGACTCATTTCCTTAGCAAGATTGACCAAAGGAGTTGGATTTAGATTCTCTTTCCTCTTGATTGAATTAATCTACAAACCTTGATCAACATCAATACTGTGGGCCTAATCATTGAGAAATGCAATAGAAGTTGACATAATGGTCTGTCCCCATCTTTCACTAGGTCCATAGTTATAATTTTACATTAGTTGTGAATCAAGAAGTCTAGTATTCTTGGAAGAATCCCTAGTCACCCCATCACCAAAATTCTTCCTAATCTTTGTGAAGGACAAGACATGTGCTAACTAGACAAGGCTTCTATTTCTACCTCCGTGCCCACTTAGATAGGGCTTGTGTGTCTACCTCCTTGTCCACTTAGATAGGACCAACTGATGACCCACCTGTGCTAGGTGGGGAAGGAAATGCATCAACACTTGGACCCTGAGAATCTACAAAAAATGTACCTTGAGTAGCTTATATAGCACCTATACCATGAGAAGATGTCAAAAGTAGTTTCTAACGTGTGTAGTCATATATGATGTAGTCTTGAACTTAACAGGAAAAATAAACATTGAGAAACTTTAGATAGTATACCTTTTGCTGATGAATATTTCCCATCATCATAAATTAATGAAAGGAGGGAAATTATTCTTCACATCAACTTCTACACAAACCTTGGGGCTTCCTTCAAATGAATTGTGCCAACCATCCAAGATCAACACTTTTTCAAATCTATTTGAATATGTGTCTACAAAACATCATAGGCCATCCAAAAAAGAAGGGAAATCCAACCACAAAGGATAATGTGTGTATCCTTGATCCTCTAGATTAAAATATTCCCTCCATGACAACACATAGGCTAGTGAACTAGCAATGTTCCACATACAATATTGCAACACATTCCTCTTTTCTACCTCAAAATTCAATAACAAGCAAACCTGTTTGAACCCCAATCCCCAATAGGAATTCAATGACATAAATTTCACCTCTTGGTTCAACAAGAACCATTTAGTGAATGGAACATCATCCAAAATTCGAGGGAGAAAGTACAAGATCACTCCCTTGTGCTCAAGATTTTGTATCCCTTCAGAATACTCCTTATCGCTAGTAAAAAAGAAGTTAAAGTCACCTTCCTAAAGGTCATGGCTAGTCTGTTTTAGACTCACTATTGCCTAGAAGTAGGGTACTTGAGATGACGAAGAGGCAGGTTTCTCACTAGTAGATCTATTATTTCCGATTAAAATATTTCCATCAATAGACATACTTGCAACTAGGCTTCAATATATTCAACTCCACCCACATTCTCAGAAATTGACATTGGAACACTCAATACTACCTCTAACTATTTAGAAGCTCCATCAATTTGAGTTACATAGGTCCCTTAGACCATTTAGGACTTTGTGTCTACACTTAGATTGACCACCAATTCCTTCTTTTCATTTCTGGACTCTGAAAAGTTATCAAAGGTCAAAGAATGCTAGTCTTCCTACGATTTGCTTGACATGCCTACAACTCCATCAAAATTTTCATTTAAAGAATATGACACCCTCCTCCCAAATCCATTCAGATATTTTCAATCCAACAACATACACTCCATTTGGGAAAATGAGATCTTCAATATAGTTTTTCTTGAGAATATAAGACCTTCATTTTTAGTTGCTTATGTGATTGAACACCCTCTTTTGTAGTTGAAACGACCAGTTTAGGACATCGTACAACCCTTTTCCATGAAGAATGAGGTCATCCAAGGGCACCAACAATCTCCACATAGTCTTTCCAGCCTTGGGTCCTTAAAATAAACAATAAACAAACAAACCCTGGAGTTTTGTGCACAATGGGAACACTAAAATTTGAAAACATAATTCCACTAAAAATACATGTTTTCAATTGCGTTTACAATTAGGATTTGAGAAAGCTTAGAAATGAAATGTAGCCTAGAAAGATTGGTCTCATGCAACAAGATCAATCAGTTCTCATAGCTCTTGGAATTGACACTCACACACAATTATCTCTTAGATGCATTTGACTATTAGATCATGGCTCATGAAATTTATGTTATTAGTCTCTAAAATTCATCTCATCTCTCACATGTAATGCTTAGCTAATTGCCTTGGCAGGATGGAAATCCTGATCTATCCATCTTGGCTATCCATTCACAAATGAAGCAAGATTGGTCTCATGCAAAGCGATTAATGTGTCTCACAAATCAATCCATCTCATAGATCAATTGGTCTCATGTAGCAAGATCAATCCGTTCATAGCTCATGCCGCGTCTAACTCTAAGAACTTGAAAATTTTGTCTTCCCAAACACACAAAGTACAAAACCTCCTTGTGCGGGGAAGTTGATCTCCCTCTCGACTTTAGCTCCATTCCTAAAGTCTTCTCACCTTCCATAGCCACAAACCGTGCAAAACCCTCTTCGTTTGATTAAAAAACCTTTAAAATTACTTTGGAGGACCTTTATGTTCTGTCTCTCCAACTTCCAAGGACAATTAACCATCTTTAAACTATGAAGGTGGCATAAAAGGCAAGCTCTCAAAAGGCCTTGTGATAAACAAAAGGCTAATAAAACCAAAGAAAGTCACATAGAGAGTAATGATGGAAAAGAAGGATATTATAAAAATGAAAAATATCCATGTCCTTAACCAAAATCATAAGCATCCTTGGTATTTTAATCTCACCAAAAAAGGAAAATGAATATTCATGATTGTTAAAAATAAATTGTGAGGATGGTTTTCACTTTAAGTTTGCACAAATTATAATAAGTTATTAATTTGATGTTTATGCAATGAATATTAATTATTTATATAAAATTCTAACTTTCCTAATAATAAAATTTCTAGATAAGTATTAACTAGGAGAAATAGAGCGCAAAGCTATAAATACAAAACAATAAAACAAATAATATTTACGAATTTCTTTGTAAGGAAACACGATACTACTTAAAAAAATTATAATGTATTTTATTTAATCATTTCTTTTCAAACTGAATTATGGTTTTGAAGAAATAACTTATTTTCAATGGATATTCTCTGCGTGGTTAAGATTTCGAGGTTGTGATTTCAAAATGGTTTTTATATTTTTAATATAATCAAAATTTTTATTATAAATCTCATTTGTAAATGACACCTCAATCATATTTATAATGATATTTGTGGAATTGTAATTAGGTTCATTAATGAAAAAGAAAAATTTATCACAAAGGTTTTACGGCTTTATGTTGAATTGGTTGTGACTTTCACGATACTAGAATCACTATAGTGACACCAATTTAGCAATGTCATGGCTACTACAAGAGGGGTGACAATTTGATTCTTGGATAAAGAGAAAATTAGACATATCACTCTAAATTTAAAATTGGTTATAATTTCTATAATATTTTTCCGAATTTATCATTAAAACCCAAATCTTTAGTATCGTGTATCTCATCAAAATGCTTTGATACTAGTTAGTATGATTTCTATTGGATGAAAAGTATATAGTAACTAGTAAAGACATTGAAACTAAATTCTAATCCAATTAGTAAAGACATTGAGACTAAGAATAATTAGACGTTGCTGCTTTCTTGTTTTTAGGCTATGTATGCACATGTTTAATACATTATTTTTTTAAGAATTTCAAGGCATAGCTTCTCGTTGCTTTTAGGCTATGAGAAAGTTTAATACATTAAAACATTTTTTTATTAAAATTTTCTTAAGAGGCTAATTTTGTTGCTCATTCTACACATACCAACACATCCCCTCATGATTGATCCACTAATTCACTATTGTTAATATAGTTATTCATGATTAACTCGACTAACTCACTAATATCTAACCAACTAACCAACAAGATTATTTTGTATTACTTTTTAGTAGAAAATATTTTTTTCTTACAACAACACCCCTTATTTTTGGTCGGGGACTTATATTTTATCACTCCTCGGACATGTCACTATGAGGACTCCCAATTTTAGATGTTATCACCCTTTTTTAATGAGTTATATACTTAAGAATGTATTGAATATATCAAACATATTATTGAGAACAATATAAATTATATTTATTTCAACTCAAACTTTTTTTAAAAATTTGTTGCTAGTTTCACTTTTGAATTATGAATAACTAATTTCTTACAACATTTCTAAAAGGCAGGTATAAGCACCTTTGGTGCAAGTAATATGTCCCGACAACCTTAGGAATCTTTTTGATATTAGCTGGTCATCGACACTAAAGACATAAGAGGCACGTACTTACAAAATCAAAATAATATCGTAATATTACGAAGCCGGACAATGCCAAAATTACATGGGTGTCTTTTATCCTATTCGAAATTACATTACAGCCTTTGACGTTGATCATACGATACACAATGATAAAGGTAGAACATTGTTGTTATTTTACACTAGTAAAAGTTGTTGTTTTTTAAAACATATTAATTCAATTTTAGATGATAAAGATGTTGATACGTATATGTAATAACATTTATTTTATTAAATACAATTTAAAAAACATAATATTTATAATTAACAAGTTAAATTAGCAGTAAAACTATTAATAAAGCATAAATGATCAGTGATTTATTATTGGAGAATGCATACATAATAAATTAACATTATTACAAGTTCCAAATATTTTATAACTATTTTAACTTTAACTTTTAAGCTATATAGAATTATAAATTTCTAATTTCTATACTAAAATTCTAAAAAAATATACATACTAAATTATTAATATTTTTTAATATTGCAATATGGGCTAATCTTTCTTAAAATTTCCATTTAAATATTTTTAAGAAGTCGATATAAGTAGCTTTGCTGCTAATTTCACTTTTGAATTATGAATAACTAATATCTTACAACATTTTTAAAAGGCAGGTATAAGCACCTTCAATGCTAATTCCACTTGTTTTAATATATTGTTTGTTGGGATAGATCTCTATATTATTGTTGTGCCCATGATTTGTACTCTTTTTACCATCTATTTATCCTATTCCAAAAGCACCTTGAGTCATCCTTTATTTTCATTTTTTATAATATAATGCTTATAACTTCATGGTTTAACCCAATGTACATCCTTTCTATGTATTGTGTTGTTTTAAGTAATAATATAGGTAGTTAAGCCATTTTGTGCTTGATTTTGGGTTACTGATGAGGTGGATAGAAGGCATGTACTTGTAGGTTGAATATAGGGTGTTTCCTCTTCAATACTAGATGGTGATACTCTTGCACGAGCTCAGATGATGTCTCTTTTTGGTATGCTATTACTTCCAGGTGTTGCTACTTCTGGAACTATGTCATAGTCACCACTTCTAAGATTTCTTTGATACTTGAGAATTCGGTCTTTGGCCAATGCTCAAGTATAGGAGAAGATAAGAGGCAATGTGGGTGGCAATGTAAATTCATCAAGAGCATAAGGGAAGTGTTAGTTGTTGAAACTACCTATGGTTGTGACTATGCAACAAAATGTCTTATTTTGTAAACTAGTTGTAATAGCACGAATGTGCAACAGATTTTATGCTATGTATTGTTGAGAACAACCTTGATAATATTTGATTCTTAAGGCATTCTGATATTGCATTTGAAAGGATTTCCATCCATGAATGTATAAATAAGTGAACCCTCTCGTGTTGGGGGGGTTAGACAGAGAGAGACAGAAGGAAGAACACATGATTGTTGAACTCCAATGTACCTTTCATTTTCATAATAAAGAGTATGTTGGTTCATGTGATTTGAGTATTAATTTGTGAGTTGTTCCAACAGCCCTGATAAGAGAAGGAAGGCCCCCCTTTGTTGACCAAGTGCTGCCATTTCATTTATTTTGTTAGATATATTTATCATAGATTGTTTGCATAATCTTTAGTATAATAGTAGTAGTTTTTACTTGCGAATTGCTATTTATTTGTTGATAGTTATCACCTGCATATGTTGTTGTTCATAGAAATCTGATTAATTGTTGGAAATAGATGATAATCCCAATTGTTATCGTTGTTACTTCTGCAGGGTAGAGTTTCATTGTAGTTTCTGTATTCTAATTCGTTTTCTCTTTAAAGGATAATCTATTTCTTTAATATTATAGCAAGTGCATTCTCTTTAAGAATTGTTGTAGATTTGTAGCTGATAGAATGTTGTTACTTGCTGCATATAGTTAATTCCACAGGTGTGATTACATTTTCAACATAATTGTGTGGATAGGTGTGATTTCCTTTTCAATAGAATTGTGTGGATTGAGTGAGACTTATTTCTCAGCAGAAGTAGTGTTGATGTAATCTCTTTTTTATAGGAACTGTGTGCAAGATAATTAGAATTCTGTTCTGTAACAACCCTCATATACGAATATAGAGAATATTTAATATAATAAATATTAAATGATGTAAGATAATAATATAATTGGGAATATGAAAGAAAATAAGGGAAAAAAAATCGCATTAAATAAGAAATTAAGAAATTGGGAGGAGGAGATAAAAGGAGGAGAAGAAGTGAAGAGAGGGGCTTTTTTGTCTTTGGGAATCTTGGAAGAGGAGCTCTGGAGGAGAGGAAAGCAACATAGCACTGGCATAGGGTTAATTGTTGGGGGCTAGGGGGCCTCAGCCTTTTTGGCTAGGGGTTGGTTGGGTGGAGAGTCATCCCCCACCTTCAGTTGCACTATTGGAGCTATCAAGGTAATGGTAGCTCCTAGGTCATCTAACCAGGTATGATTTTCATACATATTTTATGTTATTATTGATTAGATCCAATTTCTTTGTCAGACCTTCTATGCATTTTGTTCTTGTTTGATTCTGGATTTTATAAGATGTAACATTTCATCAGATTCTTGTGTTGGTTCAGAGATTTGCATGCATATTTAATACTGTTTGTTATTTAGTGGGTTTTATGAGTTTTAGGGTTCTTACATGTTCCCTTTCAAGAAAGAGTGGGTTTGGTTGAGTTTTCCATTTATTAGTTGCATGATCATTTAGTGTCACTAGCATTATAGAGGAAATTGTATCCTGCATAAACTTTGCACATGACTTTGAAATAAAATACATACCCTAGATTGATAATTAATGTAAGTGCTATTTAGTTGTCCTAGAAAGACAGTTAGAAAGCCCCAACAATTATGATTTATCATAGTAAGCATACATAAAACAATAATTGAAACAATTATATGCATTTATGAGATGAGAAGGGACATGAATAATTTATTAAAATCAATATTTCTTTAATAAAATCAATGACAATTAATAAAAAACACATATAATCGTATGAGAACATAACATGGGAATAAGTATGCCAATACTCAATTACATTTCCAATAAAATAAAGTGAAATAGAAAAACATTAAGAGACAACATAGAGTGTCAAATTCAGAATGCATCTAGAGTCCATCTTGTAATACCCCCAGTTTGACCTATGTAATGTATTAAATTAGATTATGTAAAATGATGTAAATATGCTAGTATGGATTCCTAGTGCGTAGCTCAAGGCCAATGCCTGACTGGTGGATGGCTAGGAATATGTGATATGAATATATCTATATGGGCCATGTGGTTGGCTTTTCATGATGCTATAAAATTTAGGTAAATATTATGGTTGAAAATAATATTTATGGTCCTAGATGGTTGTGTAAAGAGCATTAGAGGGCCTATGATTCGACTAAAGGGGAAGAGGAAATGGGGGCATACAGGAGATTAATTCCTCTATTGATAAGTGCCAACCTTAGAACTCACCCAATTGCTTCCATTTCCTTTAAAAGAGTCAATTACTTCCTTTTGGATTTTAAATCGAATCATTGAATGCATGTGTGAGGTTGGTGGGGAAAGTCTTCTCATGTACTTATGGAAGCATGGGATGAATATACTTCTATGATTATTGTAAGAGTTCTTTCTTTTATGGTCAAAGTTATGCCAGTTGTCTTTTCCACCATCCTCTCATCTCTTTTGGAGTCTATCATCCACATGGATAATTTTAAGGACCCATACTTATTTAAAAGTGTATAAAACTTGGCGAATCTTACCAATTCTTAAAATGTCAACTATCAAATATTTGGCGATATTTCTCTAAAATTATTTCAATTTATAAGGATTTTATATATCTTATATAATAATTTGGCGATTTTTAGAGTGAAAAAGTTTACCCATCAAAATTGGGTGAAATGGGGCTTCAAAAAATGCAAATTAGCGAATCTTTTTTCTGGAAAAGAACATGGAAAAATAGCCCATGGGCTAAATTTCGCCCCTAAAATTATCCTTGATCATCCATTTTTCATTATGCATATTTTGACACTACTTAGAGTGCTTTCTTTTGTTGTTCATTACCATTGCTAGATGGTGAAAACCCAAAAATTCGAATTTGGAAATAGAGCTGCAGATTTGAGGAAAAAGAGATGGTTGTAGGTGATCATAGAGGTTGGAAAAGCAAAGGAACTTTACCCATTGAGTTAAATGCTACTCACATATGCTTGAGAAGCCATGAATTATTGATACAATATGTTCTCCAATAACATACAACAGGTTGGACTCCTTCTATGCACACACCGGTAAGCACCCGACAAGATGGATCGCTCGAGGAAACTGTGGATTGGTGAAGGGGATGCCTGATCCTAGAAGGGTGCTGTGCGGGGAAGTTATTGTGGGAGCTAGGGATGTGATGTCTAAGTGGGATTCTTGTATAGCTTTGGATGAGAATTTGGCTTTACTTAGGGATGGCCTCTTCAATTGCTTTATTAATGACTAGCCTTGTTGAAAACAATGGTTGACTTGCTATATATTGAGTGCCATGAATAAAACCCATGATAATATTATAGTGCATTTCAATGTCACTTGCTATTTTTTTCGATTTCAAGCCATGTTCCTACATCCTATCCTCCAATTCCACTTGTTTTATCTCTTTCTTTTCCAAATGGTTGGTTGGATAACCAATAGCTTGTTTCCCTCAAGCTTGGCATTCATTATCCTCAGTATTTTATTAATATCTAATATACTATTTGTCTAAGGAAGATTAGGGAAAGGAATCTTTTCCATTAGTATAGGAGAGGGCTCAAACCTCATATATTCACCAATGCATGTTATATTCACAGAAGAAAACCAAATTGCAATTATAGAATATTTTTAAATCTAAGTATTAAAAGTAAAAACATTTCAAAATAATTTCATATTTTTATTTTTATGTATCACTTGAATATTTTGACAATTAATTAAATTTTTTCTATTTTCATGCATTTGAAAACAATTTATATGATTCAAATTAAACAACTATAAGCAATTTAGTCACTCCAATTTGTGAATGAAATGTAGAACACAATAAGTTAAAATTTTTAATTGTAAATGCAATTTATACATAATTTTTTGAGTTTATAAATATCAATAAAATAATTTTATTTCAATTCATATAATTTTATTTGTCTATTTTTTATAGTTATAAATGAAAACAAAATTTATATTAAAATTTTAATAGAATATTTGCTCGACAGGTGTTTATATTTACAATGATAGGTGTTTAAAAAAAAGAAATTAAAAAATAACTGGTAGTTAATGCATGGATAACTCCTAGCTTATGCATGAAAAACACAAACCATTTAACTAAAGAAGGTAAGAGGTAGCTGAGACATAGAAAACAAGTGATTACAACTAAGCAGAGAGAACAAGTAATAGATAAGTTGTTCATAACACTTAACTTGTGACACATCGGTGTTCACTGGCCACAAGTTAAGTGGGTGTGCTAGTTTAGAATTCGGGGTGGACTGCGGCCTATGCTTTTCTAGGATTGCACGATGATGAGAGAACTGTACTATCTAGATTGATTCTATGGTAGTAGTCTGAAATTCCAAATAAACTATTATAAAAAAAATATAAAAAATAACAGTCCAAAAACTCCAAATAAACAATTATAGAAAAAATATAAAAAATAATAGGTTGTTGATGAATGGATAACTGGTAGCAGATGTATGGATAACTCATAGCTGATGAATGGATAATCAACACTTCATGGCGGATAACTAAAAGAACGTGAAAGATAAAAAGAAATATAAAAAAAGAAATTGATGGTTGATAAATGGGTTGATAAATGGATCAATCGTAGATGATACATGGATAACTCATAGCTGATGAATGGATAACCAACACGTCATGGAGATAACTAGAAGAATGTGAGAGATAAAAAATAATATAAAAAATAACCGATCATCAATAAATTTGATGCATATATAAATCATAGCTGATGAATGGATAATGAGAAGTTCATGGCACATAATGGTAAGAAGGTCGGGTGCTAACATGTAGAAGGTCGAGTGATAACATGTAGCTATGCATGGATAACTAGTAGCTGAACCCATTTAACTAGAATAATATTAGAGATTACAACTATACATGGAGATAACAAATAGATATTAGTTAGGTTTTTCATCTAGATATTATTTACGTTTTCAAGTCTATTTAAAGGAGGTGAAGAGCCAGATTGAGAAAGCTATGAAGTAGACTTAGAAGACAAGCTATTGGTGAATAAGAGAATCTGGTAAATTTCTTGTTTAATGGTTGCTTCACATCAACAATTTAATTTCAAGAAGAATTTTCAATATTGCATGGTCAATCCTATTGCATTTAGTAGATTGATGATAAAGTTTTTTACAAATGTAATGTTCGATCTGTTTTCCTCCAATGTTTGTGTTTTTCTTCGATCTGTACATAATATCTTTTACCAATGAAACCAAATCTAGATTCTTAGGAGCCGCTGAGTACACTATTCATATACCAATCAATCCTAATTTGGTTATTTATATTTATAATAATCCTTCACCATTCAAAATTCAAATCTAATCCTATAATTTTGGATTAAGGAACTTATCCATACATTAAACATGAAAATTAGAATGGTATGCAAACATTTTCTTCTTTGGTCATTTCTTTCTCGACAGGGAAGTCTAATTGAAACACAGAGTGGAAGAGATACATGTTCAAATCTTCCAAATTAGAACATAATGTTATTTATATTTATTATGAAATCCTGGGTATAGAGATGCTTGTAATCCTAATATAGTAATATAATTGCATGTCCAATATTTATGTCCACTTGCTCGACACATCTAGATTAAAGTAGTCTAGATAGTGATGCACCATTAGTAAGTAGATCAAATATGCGAGGCCGATCTAAGACTTTGTGAACAAGCATTGGATTTATAGAAAAACCTCAAGATGTTACATAACAATAACTGGATTTGGAGTTTCAATGAACTCCACCTTCTAAGAACTCATATAAACCATATTCCCTCTAGGTATTTCACCGTGATTCAGAGTTAATTTTTCTTCCTCTATGACCTCGTTGAACTCTTTTCAACAAAATATGAATTTATTTACAAAGTACTCTTTGAACTTATTGTTTTAATTTTCATAATTGAAAAATGCCAATAATTGATTCCTATGGGTGTTTCCCATCCACTATTGATGTGGGTGTGCTAGTTTATTTTATAATATATCTTGCTTATATGTATTTGCACTGAAAATATCATTTTAATTCATTATTGTAGTCCACTCTTTCCTTGTACATTTGAATGGAAGGATACTGCTAGAATGATCTAATCCTCTGGCAATGTTGGAGAAGTTTTGGATTTCTATCTCTCTTTCAGAAATTTTTTTGTTTAAATATATAAACTAAACTCAGCATTTTGTACCAACAATTGAATGGAGGGAACTACCCTTTTGAAATCAAAGTGTTGCCGGAGTCTTTGCATTAAATCTTGGTAAGTTAGAAATTTTAGGAAGAGATTATGAACATTCTAACCCTTCTCAACTTTTACGAAGGGGTTATGAACACTTTAACTCTTTTTAACTTTTACCAAGGGTAAGCCCATGATCACTTAGAACTTTCTTAACTTTTATCAACCTTTTAGTGATGATGTTTCTTTAAAAAAATATAACCTTAAAACCTAGAAAACAATGCATATAATTTAAATGACCACATATCAGCAAGGTACAATTGGCAATTGACAATTTACTAAGAGTGACACTAGTTGGAGAATTGAAACAACTCTATTTTAATTATCACCGATATAATGAGAAAAGTTTCATATAGTTCAACACATTTCAAGTAAAGGTAAATACATACATACCAAATTGAACAAGGCAAGGTAACTTATCATAAATAATAGTAGGTGAACAAATAAAATTATTCAACAATATTATAATTACAATGATAGGGGCCCTCGCACGAAGTTGAGGGACCTTTTAGGTGCAATCGTGCATTCGCAAAACGCATTAGAATTGTGTAAATTAAAAATGCGCACGCGTTACTTAGAATTAGGCATGGAAGGACTCCGACCCTGCCATGTCAATTAACATGTAGGATAGGATTCCAAAATGCGCGTGCATTATAGTGATAAATAGAACGCACGTGTTATGTATCACTATAACACGCGCACATTTTGGTTAATATAACCAAAAAAAATAAACAGCCCGCGGACTGTGACCACTGTTTACCCACTGTATACTCAAAACCAGAACGTTTAAGCGATTTCGGCTTGCAAAATGCATTAGAGAAGCTCAACGAGGGAGATTTCAAAGCTCAACAAGGGAGATTTCATCTTGCAAGGAGGATTGGAAAGGTAAGCATCCAAATCCTTGCCTCATTTCATCATTAAAAATATAAATTTCTATGTTGCTCTAAATTAAAAATATTTGTAAATGAAATTCCAAAACTAAAAATTTTAAAATTTGTTATTTAACATGTGTTAATTCCTCCCTACTATAAATCCCTTAATGAATTTTACATCCACCCAAGCAATAAGGGATTTGAAAAAAAACTAAAATGGAAATTGGAAATTGAATTCCAACACCAATATTTTTTCCACATCTATTGCAAATTGGAAAAAAAAAACCATCCACCATTTGGCTAGGAGGAGGAACTATGGACTATAACCTAGGCTTGGTTTCTAGACTTGACTCAACCAAACCCTATGTTTTTTTTCCACACATTCTTTCACCCTAAAAATGTCCAACCAGTGCTTGTGAATCCAACCCAATGGCATGATGTATTTTACATCATCCCCCAAACCCCAAGGGACTAGGTTCCCCTCCTTTGCAGACACACCACTTACTTTGTTGCTAAGATGAACTACCACATCTTTTTTGACCTCCTTCACCACCAAGATGTTAGACATAATGGATCACTGAGAGGAGGGGGGGGTGAATCAATGAGCTTGTTGTTAGTATATTTAGACACTTAGGAGTTAGTTAAGATCAACTTGTGTAATAGATCCGTTAGGTAAAGTGTGTTTCTATAGTATGCATTAGTATGCATTTGTAAATATTTAAATCCGACGGTCATGATATGTTCTAGACATAGAGTGATCCGACGGCTCAACTTCTCTTAGATCATACCTACCCTTGATCTGTGGCTTAACACCCGATTGGTCCATGATCTCTATTTAAAGAGCATGTAGGGTCATTGGAAATTTGATCGATTATGAGAAGCTCATTTGTAACTTTCTTTATTTGCATAATAAATTGCTCCGTAGAAGTTATTTGGATGGGGTTGTGGAGTGTTTCCCTCTAAAGGGTTTAAACCACGTCAAAACATCGGTGTATCGATCTGTGATCTGTTTGTGTGAAGTGGTTTCTCTAGGTGTTCAGTCTTTTGGGAGTACCCTGTGTACCCGAACATGGTATCAGAGCTTTTATGAAGAGTCGCTTCCGATTATGATCTAGATCTTGAATTGTTGTTGCTGAAACTTGAAAGGGTTTATGGTTCTTTTATTTCTATGCATTTCTGGGTTGTGGGAGGTGTTCCATTGCGCCCGGAGCACCGTTTCCATTGATAAATAGTTTTCGTTTGATCGAAAATGGTTCCCGGTTGTTTCAAAAGCGCACATTTCATCAGATCTAAAGGTATAATGTTACAGTGACGTAAACCGAGCAAGAAGAGTAAAAAAAAAAAAAAAAAAGTCCCCTTCCTCCTTCCCATATCCCAAGAGGGGGGTTCTTTTTTTTAGCTGGTCATTCTCTATCTGCCATGTCATTATTAGGGACATCTTCAACATTTTCTTTGATCAAGCATAACTTCATCATACAGAGTCAGTTTTTAGTGCCATTTTTTTGAAACCGCCTATTTTTTCGAGCTCTTCGCATACAGACTATTGGTTTCTTGTGAAGCACCTGCAACAAGTAATTAATAAGAATATGCAAAATAGCAGAAATGACAGAACTCAGAATCACTTTTATATTGATCACAAGCCACTTTGAGGGGGCAACCTCCTATGAGCAAGCTCAATACAAATAACTTCACGGTGCCTTCATAGGTCTCAACACACACTTATACACTAAGTCTAGGTGCCAATACTATGGGTCGAAACCATGGGCCACTACAAACTATGGATAAAAAATACTATGGGCGACTTACAAAGCATATGCGCCAACAAAAATAACACAAAATATTGATCAACAAATACTACGGGACGACTTACAAAGCATATGTGTCCAACAACAATATACTAACAAAGTAAAGACATGGGTTCCTAACATCCCCTCCCCCCTTAAAAAAAGCTTTGTCCTCAAAGCTTTAGATGTGCAAATTGTTGTTGAATCTGAAGGAGTGGTTCCCATGTAGCATCCTCTGGTTGCATGCTGTGTCACTGAATTAAGACCTCTGTGATAGAGTGAGAGCGAAGCTGATGAGTGCGCCGATTGAGAATGGCCTCTGGCTCCAAAAGGATGGATCCTTCATTATCCAGTTCGGGTAAAATTGTTTGTCCACTGATGTTGGTGCCAAGAACTTTCTTCAGACTAGAGACATGAAAGACTTGATGAATGCGGGAAGAAGGAGGGAGTTCCAATTTATAAGCAACGGACCCAATCTTCTGAAGAATCCGATATGGCCCATAGAACTTTGGAGCGAGCTTATGACGCCCTTTGAGTTTCAGGGAGGATTGCTTGTATGGCTGGAGATGAAGAAAAACCATATCGCCTACTTGAAAAGTGCACTCAGAACGGTGCTGATCAGCTTGTTACTTCATGCGATTTCTTGCCATGTGAATATTGTCCCACAAAATGTGAAGAATCTGATCGCGGTTTTGAAGGACCGTGTCAACTTCTTGAACTGGTGAACTGTTGGGGGTGTATGGAAGAAGAACTGGAGGTGCCTGACCATAGAATGCTTCATATGGGGTCATTTTAGAGGCAGTGTGGCAGTGTGGTAAGAGGGAGCCACTTTGCCCACTGATGTTGTTGTTCAGAGGTGAAGCAACGAAGATAAGTTTCCAAGCATTTATTGATAATTTCAATCTAACTATCTGTTTGTGGGTGATACCCTAAACTCATCTTCAGTTTGGTGCCAGTGTGGCGAAATAGTTCTATCCAAAATGACTGGTGAAAGTCGCATCACGATTCGAGACAATGGAAGAAGGGATGCCATGAAGACGAAAGATCTGGTCCAGGAAGATTTGAGCGACTGAGGAGGCTGTATAGGTATGGCTGACAGAACAAAAATGATTATATTTGGAGAGGCGATCAACCACAATGAGAATCACTGTCTTCCCGCTAGATTTAGGGAGCCCTTCAATGAAATCCATAGAAATATCTGTCCAAATCCGTGTAGGTATGGGCAAGGGTTCGAGCAATCCTGAAAGGAGTGTTGTTTCACCCTTATTGCGCTGGCAGGTATCACATTCAACCACCATCTATTGAATTGTCATTTTCATGCCATGCCAAAATAATTTACATCGTGCCCGTTCATACGTTTTGAGGAACCCAAAGTGCCCTGCCGATGGAGAAGCATGGAGTTCATAGAAGACAACTTGTTGAAGATATGTGCTCTGGGGAAGCACCAGACGACCCTTGTATCTCATAAAAGCACCATCCCAAGAGTAATGTGGTACAGAAGAAGGGTTGTTGGTCAAGCGTTGGATGATTTGAGATAAGGAAGAGTCATTGACATAACCCTGTTGAATAGATTGCAACCAATTTGGAACAGGCATAGAAATAGCTGAAAGAGAACCTTGGGCATCAAATGTGAGAGAAAGAGCATCTGCCACAATATTGTCTTTACCCTTCTTGTAAGTGATATCATAGTCATAACCCATGAGTTTGCTAACCCATTTCTATTGTTTTGGGGAGGAGACATGCTGTTCCAAGAAATATTTCAGACTCTAGTGATTAGTCTTGATGCAGAAATGATTCCCTAATAGGTATGGTCGCCACTTCTGTACTGCATGCAAAATAGCCATCATTTCCTTCTCATAGGTAGAGGCAGTTAAATTCTTACCTGAAAGGGCTTTGCTGGTGAACGCAATGGGGTGTTCATCTTGAAGGAGAACAACACTAAGTCCATTTCCACAAGCATCACTTTCAATAGTGAAGGGCTTGGAAAAATCGGGCATAGCTAGAACAGGTGTAGTACACATAGCTTGTTTTAGTTTGTCAAATGCACACTGAGCAGCATGTGTCCATGTAAAAGCATCCTTTTTCAATAGAGCAGTTAATGGAGCTGCAATCTTCCCATAATCCTTGACAAACTTGCGGTAGTAGCTAGTCAACCCCAAAAAACCACGAAGGCTCTTGAGTGTCTGAAGATGCGGCCAATTGTTCATGGCATCGATTTTGGCAGGATCCACGCGAACCCCTTGTGCTGAGATAATGTGCCTGAGATACTCAACTTCCTTCTATCCAAAAACACATTTAGACTGCTTGGCGTGGAGATGATGGTTAGAGAAAAGTTGCATGACAAGATCCAGATGCTGAAGATGTTCATCCCATGTTTTACTATATATGAGGATATCATCAAAGAATACCAGAATGAATTTCCGCAAGTAGGGTCGAAATATTTTATTCATTAAGACCTGGAATGTGGAATGAGCATTAGTGAGGCCAAAGGGCATGACCAAAAAACTCATAATGGCCATCATGTGTGCAGAAAGCTGTTTTAGGGATATCATCCTCATGAACCCGAATTTGATGATACCCAGAACGAAGATCCAACTTGGAGAAAAAGTGAGCCCCATGAAGCTCATCAAGAAGTTCATCAACAAAAGGAAATGGAAACTTATCCTTGATGGTGAGGTGATTAAGTGCTCAGAAATCAATGCAGAGGCGCCATGACCCATCTTTTTTGCGGACAAGAAGAACTGGAGAAGAAAAGGAACTAGTGCTTGGGCGAATAATACCTTGCTTCAATAAGTCCTGAACGAGCATTTCAATCTCTGTTTTTTGGTGAAATGGGTAGTGATAGGGCCTGATGTTGGGAGGAACACTGCCAGGAAGGAGCTGAATACGATGGTCTTCTGGCCTTGAAGGTGGCAATCCCACTGGTTCAGCAAAGACACCTATATATCGATCCAGAATTTGTTGTAGATCTAAAGGAGTAGTGGAGACCGTTGATGGTTGCATCTGAATGGAATGGATTTGAGCGATGACACCATGTGAATTCTTCTTGAGGAGTTTTTCCATGCGATGTGAACTGATGATGCTGAGAGAACCTGGTTGTAATCCTGTCAATGTGTGTTTTTTTCCATTGAGGGAAAACTGCATCCAAAGTTCAGCAAAATCCCATAAGATAGGGCCAAGTGTGCGTAGCCATTGAGCGCCCAAAACCACATCACATCCGCCTAAGGTCAAGGCAAACATGTCAGAGCGCAAGGTGTAATCTCCCATAGAGATACGCACATTTCGACACTTCCCTTTGCAAGGTAAGGTGCCCCCATTGGCAACCATGACTTAAAAGTTGGAGCAAGGATGGATAAAACAATCAGCTCGTTTGGCGATCCGAGGGTCAATGAAATTATGAGTGCTACCAGAATCAATGAGTATTGTAAGAGGAAGATTCTTGAAGTAACCCCTGACCCACATTGTTTGGGGGGTGGTGATTCTAGCTAAAGCATGGAGAGATATCTCTAGCTGGTCATCTTGAGATGGAGGGTCAATAGGTGGTTCCTGAATGTCGACCTGAGCATCCATTGTTTCTGGATCTTCGTCACCAATTTTAGAGGCAGGCGGAGAATCCACATCCAAGAGATAGAGATTTTGCTGAACACATTTATGTCCCCGAGTGAATTTCTCATCACAATTATAGCAAAGCCCCTTTTCTCTGCGTGCTTGCATCTCTGTTTCAGACAAACGCTTGATAGGAGTTGGTCATGGAGCCTGTGGTATAGGTGGTCATTAAGAACCCATATTTTGGAAGGGAACAAAAGTGGGCTTGGAGCATTGTTGGGCTGCAATCTTGTCTTCTGCCAACTTAGCCAACCCTAGGGCTTCCATCATTGTGTTGGGACAGAACATTTTGACCTCAGAGTGGATGGCATCCTTTAGACCACTGATAAAACAACTCCAGTAAAAGTCATTAGACAATCCTTCAGTGTGGTTGGCTAGTTTCTCAAATTCAGTTTGATATTCTCTCACAGTGCCAATTTGGCGAAGTTTAGTGAGGGCTCCTGTGAAGTCATCAAAAGCACTAGGACCAAATCGTTGCAAAAGGAGCTGGCAAAAGTCTGGCCATTTTGGCTCTTCATGAGTCTTGATGTACCAACGATACCATTGAAGAGCTTCCTGTTCCAAATGAAAAGATGCAAGCGGAACTTTGTTGACATCAAAAGTATTATGTAGACTGAAATACTGTTCTGCACGATAGATCCATCCAGTTGGATCAATACCATCGAAGCAAGGAAAATCAAGCTTTAGACCACGGAAATTGCTGGAAGAAGAGAACCCATTGTCTGATGAAGACTCGAACTGCCGTTTTTTGTTCATAGTTGAATGTTCAAGATGGAGGCCGAGAAATTTTTCATCCAGATCCTGGAGTTTGGCTTGGATGGCTGCAAGTGCTTCTTTCATGGTTTTTGCTCCTGTACGGGTGACAACATAACCAGGAGTTCTTTTTTTGTTTTGGTTGACTGGGTAGGAAAACAAAAATAGAAACTGCTTCAGTAAAGGAAAATCTGGACTTGGGAAAAAATATGAAGGGTAATTGGGGTTTGACTAGGTTTTGGACACTGTCAAATAGATAGGGAAGCAAAAAATGAGGATTTCAGAAGCAGGGTGAAAGAATGGCAAAATTTGGCAGAGGGGGACAAAGAAGTAGAATTCAGAAAGGAACTCTGTGGTAAAATTTGAAGGTAATTGGGTGAAATCTGAGGAAGTTATGGCAAACCCTAAAAATAGACAAATGTGGGATTTCAGGCTTTGGGAAGGGGAATTGGGGATAGGGTCCTTAGGAATTAAATATGCAGAATGGAATGACAGGGGTTCCCCGAAAATTTCAAGGGAAACAGAGTGAAAACAAGGGAGATATGGAGAATTTTTTTTTTTTTCTACGGCTCGGAAGGGATCTGAAACAGATAAATTTGCAATGGCCCAGAAGTGAGCAAAAATAGAGGGATCTGAAACGACGCCAAATGGATTGAAAATGGCTGGATCTGGAATGGCTTTTAGAATGGATCTGAATGGCTGGATCTGAAACGACGCAGCAGTGATCGATAACAGTTCAGCTGAAAATAGATATGGACCCCAGGTATGTGCGGCTTCCTAATAGTTCAGGGGTTTCACTCGGCCACCAATGCTGTCTGACGGCTTGCGTATTGGGGCAGTACCCCTCACTCCACGGCTCAGGTAAAACTGATAACCGCTTTGCCACAAACAACAACTCTTGGTTTACCTCACGGGTGGGAACTAGTCAATCAGGTAGGGGTCGTTGCCCTTTTCGCTGGCAGGTCTTCTCAATGGGCTAGCTACTTCGGGGTTCCTGTGGTACTCCTCACAATGAGTTTTAGGGATTATGCCCAAGTACTTCCCACATTTAAGTGGATAGGGATTATTCCCAAATTCGAACCTGCAATAGATGCGAAAAAAAATTTGGCAGAAATTTCACCCAACGAGCCTAAGAAAGTGCTCTGATACCAGATGTGAAGCACCTGCAACAAGTAATTAATAAGAATATGCGAAATAGCATAAATGACAGAATTCAGAATCACTTTTATATTGATCACAGGCCACTTCGAGGGGGTAACCTCCTATGAGCAAGCTCAATACAAATAACTTCACGGTGCTTTCATAGGTCTCAACACACACTTATATACTAAGTCTAGGCACCAATACTATGGGTCAAAACCATGGGCCACTACAAAATATGGATCAACAATACTACGGGCGACTTACAAAGCATATGCGCCAACAACAATAACACAAACTATTAATCAACAAATACTACAGGATGACTTACAAAGCATATGCGTCCAACAACAATATACTAACAAAGTAAAGACATGGGTTCCTAACATTTCTACTTGTACAGCCATTAATTCATAAATATGGCCGCCCCTTGTGATATTCTACTTACTAGTTCCAACTATTTCTCATAGAAATCTCGTATGGAGGATGTTCTACGAAGTAGAGAACTTTTCAGAATTACCTCAGGGAAAGAAACAAAACCCACTGATGATGATAATAAAATCAAATGGGCAAATAGATTTGACGAAACTTGTGGATTGATTGGGATGTCAATCTCTACTGATTTGCAATTCCACATATATGGAATTGATGAACCTGATGCTGCTTGGGACAAGTTGGAATTTGTGTTTGGTAAACACAATGAAATTCGAGGTCACCAACTCGAAAATGAGTTGATTTCTTTAAATCCAAGTGATTTTTCATGCATACAAGATTATTTATCTAAGTACAAAACTCTTAAACTCTTATGTGAAGAATGCAAGATTAAGAGGGAAGAAAAACAATGCATTTATCATATTCTTTCCAAACTTGGACCTGCATATTTAGTTTTTGTATTTACATTTTACTCCATGAAAGAATCCTTGAATGCAGCTAGCTATCAAGAGCCTAGTCTTGAATCCTTTTGTGATGACTTGATTAGAGAGCAAGATAAGCTCATCCATCTTGGAATAATTAACAATGCAGATACATCTGGGAAAGCCTTATTGTCCCAACAGAAAGAAAAGTCCAAGCCTCCCAAGAAACAAAATTTTTGCAATAATAAGTCAAACAAGGGTCTCAAACCCTCTCAGCCAGCTCCTTCTTTAAAAAATGACAAAGGATCCAAGCCAAAAGGCAAGAAGACTGAACGTCATTGCAACCATTGCGGGAAAGATAATCATGACGAATCTAAGTGTTTCAAGAAGATGGTAGCCTTGGAAGCAATAATGAAGAAGCACCACATCAGCCTAGATTCGCCTTCAGAATCTACCTCTCATGGACATGCACTTTGTGCTTCTGGTTATTCTTATAATGAATCTTCTTTTTCTACTTCACTTCAAATGAATGGCTCATTGATTTTGGAGCATCTTATCATATGGCTAAGGATCAAGCCATCTTTTCTACTATGCATGAATGTAACACCAAACAAATATTTGTTGGTGATGATAGATCTCTAAGTGTTGTAGGAGATGGAACAATTCCAGTAGATAATGGTCATTTCAGTGATGTACTATGTATTCCAAGAATTTCCTGCAATTTGTTATCAGTCTATCAAATCACTCATTCTGGTGAAGGTAAAACTGTGACGTTTACACCTCACCAAGTTGTAATCAAGGATTTTAAAGATCCTCAATAGGTCCTAGCTACCGGAATTGTTGATGATATTACCAAGTTGTACAAATTTAACAACTTTTGGTCATCACCTTTTCCTTCAGTTTTTGTTGCTCATAGTGATAACTTGAGCAAAATTTGGCATGAGCGATTTGGTCACTTAAATTATCGCTCATTGCAACAACTATGTAAAGACAATATGGTGACAGGTCTTTGGATGGTATCTTGTAGGGATGGTGTCTGTTCCGGTTGTGTACTCGGAAAACATCATCGGGACAGTTTTGACAAACGTGCCTCTCAGCACGCCTCGGTTCCCTTGGAGCTTGTGCATAGTGACTTGTGTGGTCCTCTTCCATCTGCTTCCTTTTCTGGTTTCAAATATTTCTTAACTTTCATTGATGATTACACCAGATGCATTTGGCTTTATTTCGTAAAACTTAAGAGCAAAGTATTTATCATGTTCTTGGCCTACAAGGCCCTTGTTGAAAAACAATCTGGTCATCAAATTATTAAGTTAAGATCTGACAATGGAGAAGAATATGTTAACAAAAAGTTCACTACTTTCTGCACTGAACAAGGAATGCAACAACAACACACCGTTCCATATACACCACAACAAAATGGTGTAGCTGAACGGAAGTACCGCACTTTAAAAGAAATGGCTAATTGTATGATCCAATCTAAAGGACTAAGTCTTCAATTTTGGGATGAAGCCATAAATTGTGGAAATTACATAGTTAATCGCACCCCCACTAAATCCTTACAAGGTATAACATCGGAAGAAGCGTGGAGTAAAATTAAACTAGATGTAAGTCACTTTCGTGTGTTTGGTAGTGTAGCATGGGCTCACATTCCGGATGAAAAACGAAAATCATTCCGGATGAAAAACGAAAATCATTGCAGCCTAAAAGTGAAAAGTGCATATTTGTTGGATATTATAAAGATGTAAAAGGTTATAGACTTCTTCAACCACATTCTCATGATGTAATCATTAGAAGAGATGTTAAATTTGATGAAAATCTCTTGACATGCGAGCCTAACTCGACGATTGTGCCATCTTTGGCCTGCGATCCCGATTCGACGATTGTGCCTTCTTCTTCTTCGAACTTCCTTGACAGGTTTCCAACTCCAGTTTCTGATGATGACAATGAGGATGAAAATCCATCTCCTCCTGCTCATATTCCTCTAGTTGCACCAGCACAAGTGCTTCCTCGATGGGTCTGTTCAACATGTGAAGCAGCTGGTGATATTGTCGGTGATCCTAGAGGTCAATGTCGAACACGTTCTTAGTTTCAGCGAGCCTCTTCTCTTTTGGTTCAAGTTTCTGATAATCATGATCCAGAAACCTTTGCAGAAGATTCAGGAAATCTAGATTGGGATGCATCTATGGATGAAGAATATCTTTCCTTAATGGCGAACGATACTTGGGTTCTTGTACCTCTTCCAAAAGGAAGAAAACTTGTCAGATGTAAATGGGTCTACAGAACTAAGTATGCATCAGATGGAAGTGTTGAAAGACTTAAGTCAAGGTTAGTTGCCAAAGGTTTTTCCCAAGTTGAAGGGATTGACTACAATGAAACCTTTTCTACTGTCGCAAAAATGAACTCCATCCGCCTTGTTCTTTCCCTTGTAGCCTTACATAACTGGGAAGTCCATCAAATGGATGTCAAGTCTACCTTCTTACATGGTGATTTACAAGAGGAAATTTACATGGAACAATCTCCTGGATATGTTTAAAATAACTCTAGCCTTGTTTGTCGCCTTAAGAAATCCTTATATGGCCTTAAGCAAGCTCCTAGAGCTTGGTATGCCAAAATGGATAGCTTTCTCCTTGACACTGGTTTTTCTAGATGCCATTCTAACCCCAATGTCTATACCAAGAAACTAGGAAACCATCTCATCATACTTGTTCTATATGTTGATGACCTTATTTTTACTGGTATTGACCCTAAGCTTATAACTCATGTGAAATCCAGTCTTAAGCAAAATTTTGAAATGTCAAACTTAGGACATTTGCATTATTTTCTTGGTCTCCAAGTCCTGCAAACCAAAGAAGGAATCTTTCTTTCTTAGTCTAAGTATGCTTGTGACCTTCTTCGTCGCTTTCACATGGAAGATTGTACACCATCCCCTTCTCCCTTCCAGTCTGGAGTCAAACTTTCTGCCACTTGTACTTCACCTGAAGTAGATGCCACCTTGTATCGTCAGCTTGTTGGTAGTCTCTTATACTTGACTCATTCCCGTCCTGACCTTTCCTTTGCCATTGGTCGTGTTTCCCGTTATATGCAAACACCTCATGAAAGTCACTGGAAAGCAGCTAAAAGAATACTTCGATATATTTGAGGTACAATTCAGTTTGGGATTCATTACAGTATAGAGGGGGAAACCTTTCTTGGTTGGTTTCTTTGATTCAGATTGGGCCGACGATCTTGATGATTGAAAGTCTACTGCAGGTTATGTTTTCAATCTGGGATCTGGACCTATTACTTGGGATTGTAAGAAACAACAAGATATTGCTCTTTCTTCAGCAGAGGCAGAATATCGAGCCGTAGTTAATGTCAGTCAGGAAGCTTTATGGCTTCGACAGATCCTTTCAGAGTTTGGATTCTAACAGCAGCAGCCTACTCCACTTTGGTGCGACAATCAAAGTGCCATCAAGCTTGCCAAAGATCCAGTCCTACATAAATGCAACAAACACATCGAGCTACATATGCACTTCATCAAAAATCTTGTTCATTGTCGTGTTCTTGAAGTGCTATTTTTCCCTACAGATGATCAAGTTGCAGACATCTTCACCAAGTCTCTTATAGAAGTGAAGTTTTCTAAACTTCGATCTATGTTAGGAGTTCAGGAATTTGTCATTAAGGGGGGATAGGCTCTAATGCCTCCTTCCTTCTCTTAATAGTGTCACTCTTGTAAATCCTTCAATCCTATCCCAAGTTGTTCTTAAGGGGGGATGTTAGGATATTTGGACACTTAGGAGTTAGTTAAGATCAACTTGTGTAATAGATCCATTAGGTAAAGTCTGTTTCTTTAGTATGCATTAGTATGCATTTGTAAATATTTAAATCCGGCGGTCACGATATGTTCTAGACATAGAGTGATCCGACGGCTCAACTTCTCTTAGATCATACCTACCCTTGATCCATGGCTTAACATCCGATTGGTCTATGATCTCTATTTAAAGAGCATGGAAGGTCATTGGAAAGTTGATCGATTATGAGAAACTCATTTGTAACTTTCTTTCTTTGCATAATAAATTGCTCTGTAGAAGCTATTTTGCCAGGGCCGTGGAGTGTTTCCCTCTTGAGGGTTTAAACCACGTCAAAACATCGATGTATTCATCTGTTATTTGTTTGTGTGAAGTGGCTTCTCTAGGTGTTCGGTATTTTGGGAGTACCTTGTATACCTGAACACTTGCACTTATTAACAATTTCAAGTTCTTCTCTCAAATATTATATCATTAATTACAAATTCACTTCAATATCATATTCATCAATAAACTATATCACATGTCATTCATTAAGAAAGACACATTATCATCAAAAAATTACAAGAGACAAGATATAAGCTTTGTAAACTTTTTATAATTGGAGACTTTAATCTACAGAATGGGCTACAACCCAAAGTGGCACCAACCACAAGATAATTCTGTCAACTGCAACTGACTGGGATGCACCAAAAGCCCAACAACCATAGATTTACAAATGATATTTCAGACTCTTCTTCAGTCTACATATTACATACATCGTCAACCAGAAGCCCTTGTTTGTTCCAAATCACTTCATCCTCATCAAGCACTCATTATTCAATATAACTTCACTCTGTCCATCAGCAAATATCACCAATCAGATCACATCTTCATTCTGTCGTCATTATTCATGTCATATCAATCTGCCGCCATACCTCCATTCATACACTTTACACTATCCATATGCACATCAAAACATTCTGCCCATATCATCAGTCATCTCTTCATCATTCTACTAGCGTGTCTTCATTCTGTCCATCAATATGCTGCCTCATTTTAACCTAGAATAAAAGATAGAAAAAGAGATTGTTTTACTGCTCCACCTAGTGCTGCTCCTTCACCAAAAATTGTCCTCATCTTCCTGACCCCCGAGATCAGAGCTCTCCTCTATCTCCCGAATTCTCCCCCAAATTCTCCACACTCACCACAAAAAAAACACAACCATCTTGTTCTTCATTTATACTTCTCCTTTCCATGTATTTAGGAGGCTGACTTGTCTTTTGTTTTTATTAATTCAAATAAGTCAAATGATATTTTTATTTCCATGTTATCCTTAACCAATAAAACTACATATATTTTCCACATCGTCATGGTCTTTATGCCCGCATGGTCTCCACCCTTATGCCCGGAAGGACCCATAATGTATGTCTGCAATGGTCATATGAAATGATATTTATGTTTGTAATGTGTGCTTGAGATGATATTTATGTTTGTAATGTATTCATTTTTGCACAAAGTTTGTACATTTTTCATTTTTGAGAGATGTCATTATAGCAGATGTATATGTTTCTAATGATTTTTTTATTTATTTACCTTTTGATTGTAGTGACAACCATGGATGCACACTCAGAAATCCAAACATAAATTCAGAGGCTCATAGAAATTCGAGCCTTAATAACTATTGTTGATGATAGGCATCTTATGCTTGCATCCAATTTCGATGCAATGATAAAGACCTTTAGTAGGTGTAATGGCGCACTGCAAGATATTGCCACATTCAGATAAAGAAAGAGGCAACAATATGAGGATGGAATTAGCTACAAAGAAGTTAAGAAGTTGAAAATATCAAAACAACATATCTTTTCCCTCTTTAGAGATCCATGGACGGGTGAAATCCTGAATGCAAACAAAAGGCACATTTCTATCGAGTGGTGTACATATCAACCATTCATAGATAACTGGATAGACCGATGGTACATGGTGTTTGATGCACCACCACACAACAACAAGGAAATGGCTCTATATTTTTTGAGAAAGATGTACGCAGAATTTTTGAAGGGGAAGCATGTTAACTATTTTGATATCTTGGAGTACCAGGGTGTTGGGAAGGGGATGCCTCGGCAATGTCCCAATGTGAGGCACATAGATCCCAATCATGCAGTATCTCCACCTCGTAGGTAGCTATCCAGGCCAGATGTGCCGCCTGCACATCAGTTGGTCCCGGAGTCACAGGAGTCATTCCTACTATTGGCACAGGCGATTGTTCTCCATAGCACGTATCTTCAAGGTACGTACTAGGTAGGGACATCAGAGCCACCATATTTGGGTGGAGTAGAGCCACCACCTATTAGTGGGGTAGATCCACCACCTCCCGGTGGAGTAGAACCACCACCTTCCAGTGGTCAAGGAGCATCTAGTAGTGGCACTAGACCTGCACATCATGAGCACAACTGATAGCCCCACCCATGCACAGTATGTGGCCATCCTTGCTTTGGTCCTGTCCAAATAGATGATACCTTTACTGGGTATTTTACACAGGTAAGTAAGTGGTTAACAATTTAGTGTCATTTGTAAATTATTTTTCCTTACTATATACATATATATAGATTGCTAATATTTTTAATGATTTTAAAACTTGTAGTTGCTACAAGAAGGGCACGAGGTTGAAGACCTTTGCACTATTGATGCAGAGCATAGTCTAGAGGCTCATGCACCAGTACCGTCTGATGTAGATGATGTTGTCATACTTTCAGTGACAACAACTCACAATGAGGTAACTATTTCAACATGACATTATTTTAATACATGAGTAAATCCAGTTAACAATTTAGTGTCATTTTGTAAATTATTTTTCCTTACTATACACATATATAGATTGCTAATTTTTTTAATGATTTTAAAACTTGTAGTTGCTACCAGAAGGGCATGAGGGGCAAGAGGCTCATATTGCACCAGCACCGTCTGAGTTACAAGATGTTTTCATACCTTTAGTGACAACATCTCAGTCTGAGGTAACTATTTCAACATGACATTATTTTAATATATGTTAGTTTGTTATCACATGTTACTTAATTAATGCTACACGGTCTAATATTTACAATTTTCTAAATTGTAGGTTGTAGAAGAGGACAAGGGACAAGTGTATAATAAAGAATCCACTCCTAGAAAGGGTGTGGATGTCCTCTATAGCAGACACACGACCGATCCATCTACCCCTAACCTAACAAGGATCATTGATGCTGCAGTTAGTGCCTCATCTACAATAGCCACAAGTCATACAAAGGTAACTATTTCAACAATCAAAATGCATAGTATTTAACCATGTTACTATATTGTTTATTCATGCATGTATAACTATTTCCCCATTTGGTGATTGTAGCCATTAGCGGCAGAAGTGCTCGTCCCCTCTGCTCAATCCATGGTTCTGACCGGGCCTCCTCTTGTGGTGAGATGTTCATTAATGACCAAGTTTTTTTATTCAATTTACCCAAACATGTTGATCAATATTGAATTGTTGAATTAATTGAGATATGATCTTTTATTTGCAGAGCACAACTATAGAGAGGCCTTCCATGAGCACACCGCTCACATCTATACCCGATGAGGATTTGGTGAGTGTTTGTCATAAATAATTTGGCCATAAGTTAATTTTTTAATTTTTTTAATGGTAGTGTATTAGTGGAGTTATTTGATAAAAATAATGATTTTTTTTTTGCAAACTCCTGAGATGCAGAGCGATCCCAAGGAGATGGTCGATAGAGGAAGTCAGGGAAAAACAAGCGAAAGATTGATTTTTGATGTTGCATAGTCTTGTATATATGTATTTTGACATGTACATGTACACATTGTTGTACTTAGGGATACATGTACATTGACAGGCCATTTGAGGGCCGACTACTTTGCCATATTTTGTATTACAAACATTCGACTATCAATGGATGATACAATATATTCCATATTTTCTCTTGAGTTTCCACTTGTGCTTGTAATGATTTATCTCTTCCACAAATTGATAAATTATGCTATTGAAATTTATATAATTACATTTTAAGCATTATTTATTCTCTTACATTTATTGCATTGATCAAGTAACATCTCACCATTGTGTTATGAAAACATTATTTTAATGGAAAAAACTAATAATATCTTTCAACAGTTCAATGAACTTAGAACATGCATGCTAATTTGATATCTAATTTAAAATTGTGTTTTTTGTCAACTGTAAGGGTTCATACCCATCGATCAAGATTATGGTTGCAAGGAAAAAACAAAAGTTAATGAAATAAGTCAAAATATGTTTGAATAACCTCTGTTATAATAGTAACTTGCTAAGCATATCATCAATGTAATCCTATGACATTTTCAGAAACTAAGAGGAAGTCTAATAGATGCTACACATTTCATCAATGCTATCGTATTTCATCAAATGATTTGTACATGAGCATCTATGCAGTTTGGTTGAAATGTGCCTACTCTAGCATACTAAAAAGAATGGAAAAGTATCAAGTACAATGGCAAGGAATGCATAACTAAAGTGTAATAAAATTCATTGGGCCTTCATGTAAATATGGTCAAATATATGTAACAAATATACCCTAGTTTGTAAGATCCTAGTTTATTCCAATAGCGGCTAACCAATAGCTGGTCATGAATTCAATCTCATAAAATCGTTGAAGATATAAACCCTATCCTTACTAAACCCTAGTATGTAAGACCCTGGTTTGTGCTTTACCTCTTTCATATGTCCATTTTCCACTTGTCACAATGCAAAAGTAATCATACAGAATCCATGCAAAATGAAATACCTAACTAGTTTAATGATATTCCTTGATAATGTTGTTTTGATGAAGGAAAATAAGATGTTCATGGTCCTATGTTTGTAAAAAGGATGGATTATCCTCATATGAAAATGTATTTAAAATTGAATGTACTTGTCATAATGCAAAAGTAATCATACATAATCCATGGAAAATGAAATACCTAACTAGTTTAATGATATTCCTTGATAATGTTGTTTTGATGAAGGAAAATAAGATGTTCATGGTCCTATGTTGGTAAAAAGGATGGATTATCCTCATATAAAAATGTATTTAAAATTGAATGTTCTTGATTGATACAAACGATGATGTAATGGTTGTTCATTGTGATTTGGAAAGTATTCTTCCATAACTTGATGGCAAAGTTTCATGGTGACTTTGATCTAACAAGGCTAGTAAGGATCAGAGGGATATCATCAATGAAGCATTGCCTCCATTTTTTATTTGGAACTTTGAATTCTTAAAAATGACATTAATTACTCAAAATCCAAATATAGTGGAACACTAAGGAGTTGTTAAATGACGTGTCACACTAAGGACATAGAAATCTATCAAGGGTGCAGTGTGGTAGGTTTGATTGCCACTCTTTGAATGTCTAGTTCTAGAGTCAAAATAAAAAAAATTCAAAGTTGACCCCCATGTGCAAAACTGCACACTCCCTTACTGAGCAAAACCCTAGTTTCCAAAATTGACCTAAAAATTGACACCTCAACCATGGGATTGGAGGAGAGGGGCACCCATAGCACTTTATCGATGTCCTGAATCCAATAGATTTGATGGTTTGTCGATCCGATCCACGATCGTCATTTTATGGCTTGTTCCATCTCGCATCCAAAAGGCCTTCACGAACACCAGTTGGATACCTACCGGGGCCATAAAATTCCAATCGTGCAACAAAATTGGGTTCTGGGGAGTCTTGCAAGTGTGTCTAGAAAGGTTCCAGTTGGGAACGCTAGCCATAAGTCCCCGGTTGATGATTTTGCAAAGTTGACCACCATGTGCAAAACTGCACAGTCCCTTATTGAGCAAAACCCTAGTTTCCAAAATTGACCTACAAGATAACACTTGGGCCATGGGACTGGAGGAGAGGGGCACCCCTAACAATATCTTAATGTCCTGAATCCATCGAAGTCGATGGTTTGTCGATCTGAGCCATGGTTGTCATTCTATGGCTCGTTCCATCTCGCATCCAAAAGGCCTTTAGGGACACCAGTTGGATACCTACCAACGCCATAGAATTCCAACCATGCAACAAAACCAGGTTCCGGGGAGTCCTGCAAGTGTGTCTAGGAAGGTTCCAGATGGGAATGCTATCCATAAGTCCCCGGTCGATGATTTTGAAAAATTGACCCCCATGTGCAAAACTACACACTCCCTTACTGAGCAAAACCCTAGTTTCCAAAATTGACCTACAATATGAAACCTGGGCCATGGGATCCGAGGATAGGGGCACCCCTAGCACTATCTCGATGTCCTGAATACAACGGATTTGACGGTTTGTTGATCCGATCCATGGTCGTCATTCTATGGCTCATTCCATCTCGCATCCAAAAGGCCTTTAGGGACACCAGTTGGATACCTACTGAGGCCATAGAATTCCAACCATGCAACAAAACCGAGTTTCGTGGATTCCTGCAAGTGTGTCTAGGAAGGTTCCAGTTGGGAATGCTACCATGAGTCCCCGGTTGATGATTTTGTAAAGTTGACACCCATGTGCAAAACTGCACACTCCCTTACTGAGCAAAACCCTAGTTTCCAAAATTGACCTACAAGATGACACCTGGGCCATGGGACCGAAGGAGACGGGCACCCCTAGCACTATCTTGATGTCCTGAATCCAACGGAGTTGACAGTTTGTTGATCCAATCCATGGTCATCATTCTACGGCTTGTTCCATATCGCATCCAAAAGGCCTTCAGGGACACCAGTTGGATACCTATCATGGCCATAGAATTCCAACCGTGCAATAAAACCTGGTTCTGGGTAGTCCTACAAGTGTGTCTAGGAAGGTTACAACTGGGAACGCTAGCAATAAGTCCCTGGTCGATTATTTTTCAAAGTTGACTCCCATGTGGAAAAGTTTCACACTCCCTTGCTAAGGAAAACCCTAGTTTCCAAAATAAAATAAAGATAAAGATAAACACTCAATAAAGACAAACCTTTCATTCTTGTCTGTCCTCTAAACTGTAAATCCCTACCTTCAAGGTGCTAGAACAGGCATAGGGATTCTCCATATTTCCTTTGTTGTCCTCTTCCTGACAAATACGACATTCAACTAGTGTAGCATCTCCACTCTTCCTGGGTGGTTTCTATTTGAAAACAAAATGATAAACATTACTAGGAACTCAAGATGCTCTTCAAAACTTAAAAAAAAAACTAATATCAAAGAAAAATGCCCGGCTATGCAAATACGAACGAGTTCCCCCTCTTCACCTTTTCCTCTTGGAGTTTATGTTAGGTTCTCTCAGTCTGGTCTGCACTTGCCACTTAGTCTGATAGGAATTATGGTCACTGGAGAATCTGCTGCAGGTAAGAGTTATACTTAAACTGCTTACTTTGGTTTTAGAACCGGTGCGTATTCTGATTCTGGTTTTGAACCATCCGATTCAACTTTATAGGTGGACTAGAGATCGATCAACCTTTTATGGCCTACCCACCTAAAATTTTTAACCGTTGAAACTAACTCGATAGAGTCACATGGGTATTATTTATCAAATTCATTTAAACGGGTTGAGTGGAGTATTTCGGTCTTTTTAGGACCCGGACCAGCCAGTTGGTCGATCCTGCTTGCATATCATTGATATCTCGGTCCAAAATTTATGTGCTTTTAAATAGAGGAGCATGAGCGCCTTTGAACTAGGAAGAGGTAAAATGAGCTAGGTTGAGGGAAATAAATGTTGTATTTTTTCACACAATCTAACGGAAAATGGCTATGTGGAAGCTTATCATAAATTGAGATCATATTGGCAGCCTCCCTTATTAATTTGTATGATGTTGCAAGGATTTTGTAATGTGACAAGGTTTTTCTCTATGCTCCGAACATGGAAGCCATTAACTAATTAATTTCGCCGTTAAATGCAGGGTAAGCATCCCTATAATGCCATAAAGGAAAGAGTTCATCATTTAAAGCATCAATGTAACGTATTTTCAACCATCGTCCAAGTGGCTTGCGTATGCATCTAGAGTTTAATTTTAATCATTCATGTCACACCCAATTGAATTTTAATGGGTCCAATTGAATTTTAATGGAGTCTAGGTTCCCATGCTCCCGTCAAATTAGGCCCATCACTGAATGAAATGAAGCTAGCTAAGGTGTTGAATTTAAATCATTCATGTCATGTCCAATTGAATTTTAATGAAGTCAGTGAAGCTATCTAATGCGATCATTAATGGTTACTCTACGACAGTCAAATTAGGCCCATAACTAAATCAAGCTATCTAATTCTATGGTAGTCAAATTAGGTCCATCACTAAATGAAGCTATCTAATGCAATAGATGCTGGTTAATCTACGATACTAATTGAGTCATTTAATTCTTGCTAAGGCGATGGTTAGTCTATGGCGGTGGATTCTTGTTGGGTGGAAATCACAGATATTCAATGGTTAATAGTTAGCATATGGCGGTAGATTCTTGTTGGGTGGAAATAACGGATAATCATTCTGTATGTTGATGTTTAATCTATGGAGGTGGTGGTGGCGGTAATTGAGTCCATTTTATTCTTGCCAGGTGGAAAGCACAGATGATCATTCATTCCATATATTCTTTGTAGCCAGACATTCACAAGCACCATTTATGCCCGCCACGGCTTCTTTAGAATCTTGCTGTTCCAACCAAGCTTCATTTCAGGATTTTGGTTGTTATTGCTTTTGTTCTGGCTCAAGTGCCCAGTGCTAAGTTTTCATGAAACTGGTTATTGGTTTCTCGACTTGAAAACTAGGGTTTTGCTCAGTAAGGGAGTGTGCAATTTTTGCACATGGGGGTCAAATTTTCAAAATAATCGACTGGGGACTTATGGATAACGTTCCCAGCTAGAACCTTCCTATACACACTTGCAGGACTCCCCGTAACCCGATTTTGTTGCACGGTTGGAATTCTATGGCCCCGGTAGGTATCCAACTGGTGTCCCTGAAGGCCTTTTGGATGCAAGATGACATGAGCCATAAAATGATGACCATGGATCAATCGATAAACTGTTGAATCCATTGGATTTAGGACATCGAGATAGCGCTAGGGATTCCTCTCTCCTCTGGTCCCATGGCCCAGGTGTCATATTGTACGTCAATTCTGAAAACTAGTGTTTTTCTCAGTAAGGGAGTGTGCAATTTTGAACATGGGGGTCAACTTTGAAAAATCATCAATCGGAGACTTATGGCTAGCGTTCCCAGCTGGATCCTTCCTTGACACACTTGCAGGACTCCCTGGAACCCTATTTTGTTGCATGGTTGGAATTCTATGGCCCCGGTAGGTATCCAACTGGTGTCCCTGAAGGAATTTTGGATGGGAGATGGAACGAGCCATAGAATGATGACCATGGATTGGATTGACAAACCATCTACTCCGTTGGATTCAGGACATCAATATAGTATTATGGGTGCCCCTCTCCTCCGCTCCCATGGCCCAGGTGTCATCTTGTAGGTCAAATTTGGAAACTAGGGTTTTGCTCAGTAAGGGAGTGTGCATTTTTTCACATGGGGGTCAACTTTGCAAAATCATCGATTGAGGACTTATGGCTAGCGTTCCCAAATGGAACCTTCCTATACACACTTGCAAGACTCCCTGGAACCCAGTTTTGTTGCACTGTTGGAATTCTATGGCCCCAGTAGGTATTCAAATGGTGTCTTTGAAGGCCTTTTGGATGCAAGCTGGAACAAGCCATAAGATGAAGATCGTGGCTTGGATAGACAAACTGTTGAATCCGTTGGATTCAAGACATCGATATAGTGCTAGGGGTGCCCTTCTCCTCCGGTCCCATGGCCCAGGTGTCATCTTGTAGGTCAATTTTGGAAACTAGGGTTTTACTTAGTAAGGAAGTGTGCAGTTTTGTACATGGGGGTCAACTTTGCAAAATCATCGATCGGGGACTTATGGATAGCGTTCCCAGCTGGAACCTTCATAGACACACTTGCAAGACTCCCCAGAACCTGGTTTTGTTGCACGGTTGGAATTCTATGGCCCCGATAGGTATCCAACTGGTGTCCCTGAAGGCCTTTTAAATGCGAGATGGAACAATCCATGGAATGACGACCATGGCTTGGATTGAAAAACCGTCAACTCTATTGGATTCAGGACATCGAGATAGTGTTAGGGGTGCCCCTCTCCTCCGGTCCTATGGCCCATGTGTCAATGTTTAGGTCAATTTTGGAAACTAGGGTTTTGATCAGTAAGGGAGTGTGCAATTTTGCACATGGGGGTCAAATTTGCAAAATCATCGACCGGGGACTTATGGCTAGCATTCCTAGTTGGAACCTTCCTAGACACACTTGCAGGACTCCCTGGAACTCGGTTTTGTTGCACGGTTGGAATTCTATTTCCTTGGTAGGTATCCAATTGGTGTCCATGAAGGCCTTTTGGATGTGAAATGGAATGAGCCATAGAATGACGACCATGGCTTGGATCGATAAACTGTCGAATCCGTTGGATTTAGGACATCGAGATAGGGCTAGTGGTTCCCCTATCCTTCGGTCCCATGGCCCAGGTGTCATCTTGTAGGTCAATTTTGGAAACTAGGGTTTCACTTAGTAAGGGAGTGTGCAGTTTTGCACATGGGGGTCAACTTTGCAAAATAATCGACCGGGAACTTATGGCTAGTGTTTCCCTTCTAAAGCTATGCCAACACTCTTTCCAAAGCAATGGAATCTTACTAAACGTCAGCAAAGCTAGGCATTAATTCAATGCACAATTTTCATTTCGTTATGGAATAGATGTATTGCAACTAATGACATGTGCTTTCAATGCATAATTTTCATTTCGTGCCTCCAATATCATTTAGGTGAGGTGTCAAAAGGAGAGATGGAAAATCCATCCTTGGGCACAATAACCAAACCAAGCAAAAAAAAAATGAATGTTGTAATTTTTGGAAAGTGTGTTTGGGATAGACCAACATGAGCGCATTGTCCATAAACTCTCATGCAAACATTTTATGAATTTGACCTTTTAGGTTTTGTGCACTATAAATAAGCATTGAGGAATAAACATGGTTGGGGGGACAATGGATTTAATTCCAAAATTAACATTCTTGAGCTCAAACACCATGATAGAATACCTCTCATAGGAGTATTTGGAATTCAAGTTCAATATGGACACCATGATCAAGTCCTGGGCATCTAGGTTTCTGGGTGATGAAATTAGGTATCTAACAATTATATTTGTGTGGATGATGGATGAGAATCTTATGGTGAAAATTGGGATGGTGGTGGTGACAACATGGGTAGGAAGAGCATGGTGGTGATATTCATGGTGGCATGGTGATTGCGACAATGACCACGGGGATAGTGATAATGAGCATGAAGATGGTAATGGTGCTAGTGACCATGAAAATGGGCATGAGGATGTAGATATTATGGTTTACTTAGATCGGAGAAAAAAACAAAGAAAACAAATCCATGATGAAACTTGTGCAATTTATCAAGTTGTACCAAGTCTATGCAATTTATCAATCTATCAAGCTATCAATGTATGGCTGCAACAGTCAAACTATTAATGTCAATACTCAATGAGACCATGAAACAAAATCATAGCATACATGTACACCACATACCTATAACACTGTACACAATAAAACATGCAAATCACATACCAAATTACCTACCTATGGTTATTCGACTAGACCATCAGGATCACCTCGAATACCAATGGTTTCCTTTAACCTCTCGTGCTTGGAATAAGGAAATAAGTATTGTGTCTTCGATGAGTTCTTCCTTGGAATTGTTTGCAGCGGGAGGTTTGTTCCAATAACTAAGTTTGTATAATGGTATACAATCTCACCTGGTCTATAATATTCATATGTATACCCTTTTCTATTTGTTGAGTGGGAAACCTGGTTCAAATATTCTCCCTTTATAACCATTGACCCAATCGAAAAATCATTGGCCTTAGAGTCACGTAATGGTACATCTAGGTTTTGCTTCCCCTCTAAGCAACGTGCTAGCCAATAGTCAATGCGCCATGCATTTCGTCTTGGGGAAACCACTGCATATATGTGCACTAGAGAAAATATAGTTCCAACGTTTCAGTCAACTAATTACACACAACTAGTTGTAAAAAATATAAAATTATTATTAATCGAACCTGGTTGTACGGGATCTGATATGTGGTCATAGTCTGGTGAAATACTTGATTGGTCCTCCTCCAACTGGGATAATTTTGTATCTATCCGTCGACCAATGGGGAGTGATACACGGTCCCAGCTATCAACCCATTGCATGGATTCACATTCATCCCATTCACCACTACTGCATGGAGAACAAAAACATGACAGTTTCCTTGTCCACATTTCAAGTATAGCATTGTTCGATGTTCTAACTGAATGAAATGCACGAGTTACTTGGATGGTCTTGCACTCATATAATTGTGATCGATTTACATCCACCACCTCCCAAAAATATCTATGTACATGTGCTTTCTTGGTTGAATGATCTTCCCGCCTTCTTGATCCCTCCCCCATGACTGAAGCACACCATTCAATGATGGTTTTTTCATCTCGAATGAGTCATACATTTGTGAACTTCATTTCTTTCCTGCGTAATGCAGTATTTATGCACGCACCTGCTCCATCATGTTCACCTTTTCCATGTTTGGTCTCAAAATAGTTCCAAATATGTGGCACCTTGTGTCTTTTGTGGAGCATACACAACCATTGGAAGACATGGGAATTTTTGAACTGCCTTGCACAACTGTCAGACCAAAGCCAATGTTGTTCCATCTGTATCCTGTTATCCTTCAAGTTATTGTAGAACATTTGAAAGTTGTGTTGTACAAAATCCAAGTTGTGACACCTGTCATCACTTATGTAGAAGTGATACTCCTTCAATATAACCCTGTTGTCTTCAATACTATTTTCCCCATGTCTATAGGTGATATGGACCATTAGGATGACCTGGTCTGAGTGATAATATTGACTCTGAATCTCATTTTTTGGTTGAAGAGTGTAGTTTTCCACAAAATCGACCACTGACAGTATAGTCCCAATAGGAAATGTATCCTTGCACGTTCTAAACTGGTCATCTTGCCAATGAGCCACATGCACATGATTTACATACTATTGTGTCTTTTCAAAGAATTCCTCCATGAAGTCGCAAAGCCGTACCTGGTAGATCAACAATAAATACATATATCAATAGATTGTTACATATCAAAATTGCAATCTGAAGAAAAAATAGTATCCAATAGCTCATTACCAACCTGAGAAGTGACTGATTGTATTTTTTTTTCTTTCATTCCCTCCATCAATATCATACGTGACATATTTGAATGACTAGAAATTCACCTCCTGCCTCCCAAGTTCATGCTCATTAGTCACATGTATGCATTTTTCCAATAATGCGAATCCACCACACCCTAGGCATGTCCCATCTATGCAAGTTTTTTGATAAAATGTGCAATCGTTTGGCTTGCTACACAAAATGCTATGAATAAAGTCTCTAGATGGCATCGATGGTAATGTAGCCAAGCATTCATGCACAAGAGTGTTATGCAATACACGAAAAATATATGTATATGTGTCATAATAGTAACCATACTCAATGTGGTATCGACAACAACATGTGTTACGAATTGTGTTTATTTTAACATACCATGGTTTGCATTTTTCAAAGGATCTTTGTCCCAAGTCAAGTTCGTTATGTTCATTCCTAAATCTCTCATATAATTATGTTTGTGTCATATCAAGAAAATGTTTAATGTGTGGTTCACGATCCTTTGAACCCCTTCTCAATTTTAATACATCTTTTTGGTTGGAAGAAGGTCTAGTGTTGTCATGCCAAAAATCTTTCACTAATCCTTTTACCGCATCAATGAGATTCATATCAGAGTGTGGCAACCTGCCAATGAAGGCCCAAACATCTGTTTGACTGGTTTCAAGTTGTTCTCTTCTAACAAAATACCTACGAAGTGTCTTCACATTCAAATTAATAATTTTGGATGTAGGTTTAAGAAAACGAAATGTGCTAGTGTTTTTGTTCACGATTGATTGTGACAACACATGATGAGCCCCATTGCGATCCTTTGAGCGAGATTTCTTTCCAATTGTACTAAATGCATCTACTAAACTTTTAACAATACGAGAACTTGGTTCTAACTTTTTGGTCATCTTTATCTTTAGTGTTCTTCTAACAACAACCATAGACCTAGATTTTAACAATGATACAAATAATTTGCACTTGTCCCCATCACATTTAGAATAAAAAAAGTTATCAAGTATTTGTCGAGTTTGATAAGCAATAGCACGTTTGGACAATGTACCTTCAAGTGAACTAATGAGAGTTTCATCAACCTATATACGTTTCGGAGTTCTTCGACGTGCAATTGCTAATGGAGGTAAGGGTGTTGAAACTGGAGCATGTACAACATCACCAGGACACTCTGGCATTTCAATATGAGACTCTTGTCTTTCATTCTCTTGGATGGTCTCCATAACATTTGCTTCTTCCATTATAAATCCTACACTCAATGCCTCTCTAACTTCATCGCTTGTATAACCACTACCCAACAAGTCATTTACTACCATATTCTGAGGTTGACTTGATGTAGGAATTGAAACATCCCCCGATGAGCACCTACGTCTTACTTCTTGACTAGTGCCACGGGGTGCTTGTTCATCAAATGTTGTTGAAATTGAGGGCCCCTCTAGTGAATTTCTTCATTTTTCTTGAGGTGGATGGGTAGGAACGACCGTGGCATCATCTACAGTTGGAATTGGATGAGTTTCCATGGAATGCCTTCGATTCCACATGTTCAATATTTTCTTTTCTCTAACTTCTTCCATGGTTTCTTTAGGCTTCTCTTTCCTTGCCGATTTCTTGTTTCGATTGCGTGAATTCCCCATGAACACAATGAGCAATACTAAGAAAATAGATTCTAGAGGTGTGCTCAACTATTCAAATATCCAAATTCTTTCTCAATTGTGAATATAGGTACTTCAAGCTTGCTCAATTGTCAATATAGATACTTCCTCAATTGTGAATATAGATTCATCAATCTTGCTCAAATGTGAAAGTAAAGTTTCTACCTCACTCGTGAATATAGAAAAATTCTTCATTTGTGAATACAGATTCTTCAAGCTTGCTCAATAGTGAATGTAGATTCTTCTTCAATTGTGTTCATATAGGTTCATCAAGCTTGCTTGACATTGTGAATGTAGAATCCCCTTGAATCTTGAAATTGTAAATGTAGAATCCTCTTGAAGCTTGAAATTGTGAATGTAGAATCTTCTTGAAGCTTGCTAATCGTGAATGTGGAATCCTCAATTCCAAATGCTAACTGTAGAATCCTCTTCAAGCTTGTTGATTGTGAACATAGATTGTCTTGAGCTTCCTCATTTGCCTTGAATGTTGATTGTGAAGTATTCTGTTGTATGGGAGACGGGAAGACAGGAACACAAAACACAAGATTTCGGGTATAAAAGCATTTTTCTGAATTTTTGCACAAACAAAACGCGCTAGCATTATGAACACACATAATGCGCTAGTGTTATGGACAAATAAAACGCGCGCGCATTTTTGGAATGTTAAAAAAAATCCTAGGCATTTAATATGTTGGGTGCACGGCTAAATAACACCTACTTGTACAAAACGCGAGAGCGTTTCTTCATGCAAAAATGCTTTAGTGTTATTGTAATCATCAAAACCTTATTCAATAGTTTATTTAATAGTTTCTATGGGTTAGGAGGTTAAATAGGGATTTGGTTTTAGGGGCTTATGGATTAGAGATGGGGGTGGTTAGTTAGGGGTAAGGGGCTAGGACGTGGGTTAGTGAGGGGGAGAGAGAGAGAGAGAGAGTGAGAGAGGGTGTTAGTAATGGTTTGGGGAGAGAGAGAGAGAGAGAGAGAGAGAGAGAGAGAGAGAGAGGAGAGGGTGTTAGTTGTAGGGAGTGAGAAAGAGAGATGGGAGGTGTGGTTAGAGGCAGGTGGAGGTGTAGGGAAGAGAGAGAGACTGAGAGAGATCGGGTTAGTAAGGGCTAGGGAGAGGAGAGTGTTTTGGGCTAGGGGGAGTAGTAGAGAGATATAAGTATTAGGATGGTTAGGGAGAGGGAGAGGGGGTTTATAGAGAGAGAGAGAGAGAGAGAGAGAGAGAGAGAGAGGTGTAAAACCAGGGAAGAGAGAGTGATGATGATGATGAAGAAGACGACGATGATGATGATGAGTATCATGATGAAGATGATGATGATGATGGAGATGGTGATGATGATGATGATGATGATGATGACGATGAAGATGATGATGATGATGAAGATGATGGTGATGACGACCAAAATGATGATGATGGTGATGATGATGATGAAGATAGTGATGAGGATGATGATGATGATGAAGATGATGATGAATATGACAATGAGGATGATGAAGACGAAGATGATGGTGATGATGATGATGATGATGATGATGGTGATGATAAAGAAGAGGATGATGATGATGATCAACCATCAATCATCATCATTGTCGTCATCTCCATATTCATCATCATCATCATCATTGTCGTCTCCATCTTCATCATCATCATCATCATCATCATCATCATCATCATCATCATCATGTAGTGGTAGGGGAAGGGGGATTAGGAGAGAGAGAGAGAGAGAGAGAGAGAGAGAGAGGTGTAGAAGCGAGGAAGAGAGAGTGAGAGAGGGGGGGTTAGTTAGGAGTAAGGGGCTAGGAGGGGGGTTAGCGAGGGGGAGAGAGAGAGAGACTGAGAGAGGGGGTTAGTAATGGTTGGGGGGGGAGAAGAGAGAGAGAGAGAGAGAGAGAGAGAGAGAGAGAGAGGAGAGGGTGTTAGTTGTAGGGAGTGAGAAAGAGATATGGGAGGTGTGGTTAGAGGTAGGTGGAGGTGTAGGGAAGAGAGAGAGACCGAGGGATCCCAGATTAATAAGGGCTAGGGAGAGGAGGGGAGAGAGATAGAGAGGAGGGGGTTTTGGGTTAGGGGGAGTAGCAGAGAGATAGAAAGAGTAGGATGGTTAAGGATGGGGGAGAAGTTAGGGAGAGGGAGAGGGGGTTTACAAAGAGAGAGAGAGAGAGAGAGAGAGAGAGAGAGAGAGAGAGGTGTAAAACCGGGGAAGAGAGAGTGATGCCGATGATGATGAAGACGACAACAATGGTGGTGATGATGATGATGATGATGATGATGACGATGAAGATGATGATGATGATGATGACAATGAAGATGATGGTGATGATGACCACAATGACGATGATGATGATGATGATGAGGAGGAGGAGGAGGAAGATGGAGATGATGATGATGATGATGAAGTTGGTGATGAGGATGATGATGACGATGATGAAGATGATGAAGATGATGATGAATATGACAATGAGGATGATGAAGTTGAAGATGATGGTGATGAAGATGATGATGATGATGATGATGATGATGGTGATGATAAAGAAAAGGATGATGATGATGACGATGATGATGATGCTGATGAAGAGGATGAATATGACAGTGATGATGACCACAATGATGATGATGATGATGATGATGAATGATGACGACGACGACGATGATGATGAGGAAAATGGAGATGACAATGATGATGATGAAGATGGTGATGAGGATGAGGATGATGATGATGATGATGATGATGATGATGATGAATATGATGGTGATGAAGATGATGATGATGATGATCAATGATCAATGATCATCATCATTGTTGTCATCTCCATCTCCATCATCATCATCATCATCATCATCATCATCATCATCATCATCATCATGTAGTGGTAGGGGAAGGGGGATTAGGAGAGAGCGAGAGCGAGAGAGAGAGGGAGAGAGAGAGAGTTTTAGAAGCAAGGAAAAGAGAGTGAGAGAGGGGGGGTTAGTTAGGGGTAAGGGGCTAGGAGGGTGGCTAGCGAGGGGGAGAGAGAGAGAGAGAGAGTGAGAGAGGGGGTTAGTAATGGTTGGGAGGGGGAAATGAGGGAGAGAGAGAGACAGAGAGGAGAGGGTGTTAGTTGTAGGGAGCGAGGAAGAGATATGGGAGGTGTGGTTAGAGGTAGGTGGATGTGTAGGGAAGAGAGAGAGACTAAGAGAGGTCTGGTTAGTAAAGGCTAGGGAGAGGAGGGGAGAGAGATAGAGAGGAGGGGGTTTTTGGATAGGGGGAGTAGTAGAGAGATAGAAAAAGTAGGATGGTTAGGGATGCATGAGAGGTTAGGGAGAGGGAGAGAAGGTGTACACACACACACACACACATACACAGAGAGAGAGAGGTGTAAAACCAAGGAAGAGAGAGTGATAGCGATGATGATGTTGAAGACGATGATGATGATGAATATCATGATGAAGATGATGATGATGATGAAGATGGTGATGGTGATGGTGATGATTATGATAATGATGATGATGATGATGACGATGAAGATGATGGTGATGACAACCACAACGATGATGATGATGATGATGATGATGATGAGGAAGATGGAGATGATGATGATGATGATGAAGATGATGATGAATATGCTGATGAGGATGATGAAGATGAAGATGATGGTCATGAAGATGATGATGATGGTGATGATAAAGAAGAGGATTATGAATCATCATCATCATCATCATCATCCTCATCTTCAACATCATCATCATCGTCATCTTCATCATCATATTCATCATCGTCATCATACTCATCACCATCATCATCCTCATCACCATCATCATCATCATAATCATCATCATCATTGTTGTCGTTATCTCCATCTTCATCATCATCATCATCATCACCGTCATCTTCATCATCATCGTTGTGGTCGTCATCACCATCATCTTCATCGTCTTCATTATCATCATCATCTTCATCGTCATGATGATGATGATGATGACATCATCTTCATCATCATCATCATCACCATCATCATATTCATCATCATCATCATCACCATCATCATCATATTCATCATCTTCATCATGATAGTCATCATCATCATCATCATCGTCTTCATCATCATCATCATCATCCTCTTCATCACCATCATCTCCATCATCATCATTTTTCTCTCACCCCCTTTATCTCCATCTAACACTTCAAGACATAAATTTGTGAAGATAATAATGCGCGCGCGTACAAAATGCTAGCGCATTTTGTATAGAAGAAACGCACTCGCGTAAAAAATGCTAGCGCATTTTGTATAGAAGAAACGCACTCGCGTTTCGTATAACATTGAGCGCGAAAACAATAAAATTTGAATTTAACTATAATGCGCGCTCGTTATTTGAATTTAAACATAACGCACACGCATTCCTGAGCACTTAATCACCCACTCCTCCCGCGTCCACGTGTCAGCCACAGTCTTATGTGGTTGGTTCGGACTTACCAAACCTGTGCTATGGAATTTACTAAACCATAGCTAATTAGACATTTCCACTATTTTTTCTCAATATGTCTGTTTTTCACCGCTCTCTCCAGCATGACATACATGACCATTATTGACAAAATTTTAGGCATAGATAGAATTTTTTATGCTTCCAAATATGTAATTTAAAAAAAAGAATATTAAGATTTTCTATTTATTTCCTAATTTTCTTGTGTCATCACTCAAGTCAAAAAACATACTGTTAGTGTTTATTCCGTAACCTTTTCATTTCACAACCATTTTTAAAAGAAATTGTATGCTGCATTAGTAGACACTGACCTCTACATGCTATAAAAAATTCCAAGTCGAAATAATTGCAATAAGACCTTCAAAGGCTGCACCCATATTTGACGTACCATTCTCGAGGTTTGATCACTTACATAATTAAAAAAATTAAAAATTAAACATTGAATTTTGGAAAAATAGTGCTGCACTAGTGCTACGGGTTCTATATATGCCTATCAATTTTTGTACCCTGAAACCGTCATTTAGGCACTGAAAGGATGCACCCACAAAAAATATACCTTATCATTTGCCAAAAAAATAAAAAAAATGATTGTTATAAAACATGAAATTTGAAATAGTTATGTAAATTTTCAATACTTAAAACTTCTATATTTGGAAACGTGACTCAATTTCCTACGTTTCATCTTTTTCACTCGATGCAAGATATCTTGTGTAAGTATCTCAAAAAACCAAGTAAGTTGAGGGATGCCTGATTTTTCAGTTTTCTATTACATCTAACGCGCCAAAAGTGACCCTCATCAGCTTGCACATGCCCATAGGTGTTTATATTTTAGAATTTGGGGTGGACTACATTTATGCTTTTCCTAGATTGAAGGAGGATGGAACAAGTGCATTCTATTGACTTTATGGGCTTCTTTCAAAATTTCAAATAAACAATTATAAAAGAAAAGAAATCTAAAAAATAACTAGTAGTTGATGCATGTATAACTCTTAGCCCATGCATGTATAACTCTTAGCTCATGCATGGATAACAATAGTTATAAGACAAAAAATAACAAGTAGATAGCTGAGCTCGCATAGACATAGACAACTAATGATTACAATTAAGCATGGAGAATAAGTAACAAATAATTTGTCCATGACACTTAACTTGTGACCTATCAGTGTTCACCAACCACAAGTTAGTGCTACTAGTTATAATAATCGGGATTTACACTTTAATTAAAATGATCATAATAAATGATTATGCATATCAAACCAATTTTTTTTCATATTTAAACAGGAAACCAAATCTCTTTCGTATAAAAAGAAAGAAAACCATAAATAAAGAGAACAAACAAAAAAGACTTAATGAAAATGGAAGGAAGCAAAGCTATAGAGTTTGGAGAAGAACATAGAATGAATAAGTTTAAGTTTCATTTTGAAGAGACTGCATATATATTTCAGATAACATCGAATTTTTCAAAAAATAATCAACACTCAAAACTAAGTTTTGAAATACCTTTCTGCGGAGAGAGTGAGAGCTGTGTTGTCAACAAATTAGTCTCTACCAATAATTAACTTGAACTGTCAATGACAACTACTGAATGCAAACTTGGATATTGTGTGAATATATCATAGAAGAAAAGGATGTGGATGTGGTATGGTATTGCTTCCGATTTGCATGGTCTGCTAGTTGCTTGTAGACCTAATTCATGAGAAGCATAAATTAAGAGTTGTTTGGAATGTAAACCTGCTGACCATGCTGCTTTTGGTAGCTGAGCGAGCTGAGCATTTTTCCGTTGAACATATCACGCAAAACAGATTGTGCATCACCAACCAATCCTTGCCTTCATCTATTTTCCTCAATTTAGCGTTGTGTTGAGAGAGAGAACAATAAAGTTAAAAGTCTTATGTGACAATAAATTTAAGCTTTCGTGCACTGACATAAGAAGCAATTGACCGGTGTCGTGGCGTTTCATGCTGTGGTGAGCTCAAAGTTTCCTGTGGAAAAATGAATAAACGTTTACCCACCGTTAGATATTAGAGATATCAGTGATTAAAATAATTAAAGATCATAGTTTGTTGAAGGTCCAGAGAAATATGGGTTCAAATGATGTCATATGGACATTTGCCATTCAAATTTGGTGGAGTGCTTATGTCAAGATATTCTTACACGCCACACATTAAACGGGTCATATAAACTGCTTTCCAGAGAAGGTTCTTTCGTTAAATATGTCGTTTCTCAAAATGACATCGACGTGAGAAGTCATCGCAACGAACAAGGAGAGTTGGCAGAATTTGAGATAGGAATGGCTTACTTATATTATAGGCACATCAATCTCGGTACGTGCTTGTCAAGTTATGTTCAGTTTATCGTCTAACAAAGTATTTTTATGGATTTTAATAATATACTTAAATATATTAAATAAAGTTTTTAGGAGATTATTTTGGATTGGAAAATTATATATATATAAATAGCTAAATAAGTGAGTTGAAATTACATATGGAACATATTATTTACTACTGAAAACACATTTTATATAATTTATTTTTTAAAAAACATTCCAAAAAATAATCAATTGACTAAATTTCACCCCTAAAAATTACCTTATCAAATATGAATACATATCAATTCAACAAGTTGAAAATTATATCTCATTGTTGGAAAATAATTTCCACCTACCAATCAAATAATTTTACTTCATGTTTTTATTATTAGAATCTGGTCATCACCAAGTCACACTCACACTCACTACAATATCGATATCCTTAATCTCCTTACAGTCGAGTTGTTTAAGTAAGCTTTATCATATGTAATACTGGCCAATATTATAGGTCCGCAAATGCCATAGACCCTAAAACCATAAATGGTATACATACATTTCACTTTTGATTTTTCTTTATTGAATAACCCTTTGAAATTTCCATCTTAAATCCATCCATTATCAAAAAGCAAATTCAATTAATAATCTTTTGACAAGTGTAAATTATAATTTTCTTAGAGATATAGAAATTTAGTAAATCTATGATTTTCTAGATTTTGTCAATGACACAGTAATCCTTAAACAAGGTCATCCCTGTTGGCAACGATTAATTACTTTATTGCCATAGTTTGAATGGCCGAAAATTCATTCACTACCTTGTTGAGTGGCCACCGAAATTCTGAGGAGTCAACCATTGCCACACCGTTTGATTCTGTCATGCTGTCAAAACTTCAAAGGGGTAGCACACCATATTGATTTCTGAAGATGTTATTATAGCCTCTGTCATAGTTCATAGAATGATTATTGGGGCTGAATATTACATTGATTTTTGAAGAGTCATTCACTGACCTGTTTCAGTTGGTCATATGTTAAAAGGAGCAGCGTGTCTCATTAGATTGCTTAAGAGAAATTACTCTTGCAGCACATTAAATTCACAGGGACATTCACCAACTTTGTTGTAGCCTGTCAAAGATTGACGGGGCGTCAATCGTTCCTGTTACAGCTCATGAAATGGCAGAGAATTAATTAAATTCTGAATATTCAATTTTGGTGCAGCGAAAGGTCAAGTTGAATTAAATGACCGACTATATTTTTGTTGTATAAATACCGATGTAGTATTGGTTTTGGAATTAAGAGTGAAATAGAGAAAGACATAGAGAGACATGGTGAGGAGTGTGAATTCTGATATGAATATGAAACCGAGTTTAAGCTCTGTAATCTTGCTTCTCTATTCCTCTCTGCCTTTATGGGTTTGTAAACTCATGGTTGAATGTTTAAATGATGTTTTTTGTTGTAGCATGATAATTTTCTGAGTGGATATGATTGACTATGGAATGTTTAGATTTGCTGTAGCAAGTTAGATTTCAGAATTGCTGAAACAGAGTATGCTGAAACAGTCAAGGTTTATGAATGCAGGGGTCATCAAAACATAGTTGAAACAGTTAGTGTTGATGTATATGTAATTTCGGAATGTATTTCATCTATATATTATTGTACTCGTATAGAGATGTATTATTCCTCTATATGGAAGTGTCGTCATTTGTATTGACAAGTGTTGCAAGTGGTGTAACTCTCTGATGGGTTATTAGACCACCTAGTAGAGGGGTCAGCCCGATATAATGTAACCTGGGGTTATTAGGTTGAGTTAGACAAGTCTGCCCCATAGGTTTATTAGGCAGCACAGGACAAATATAAATAGAGATCGGGAGATCTCTATTTCATTCATCTCATTACTTACTCTTCTATCACTCGGAAAGTGGCACACATGTGAGGAGGAGGATTAACATCTACGAGAAGACTATCTCTTGTACTTTGGTTGTATCATTGCTCTCCCTATCTCTGAGGAGGTTGTGGGGTTTTTCACCTTTATGGTTTTCCCTAGTGAAACTCTGTGTGTCCATTGTCTTATGTGATTGTTTGATATGCTTGATACATGCTTGATATGATTGATATGCTGTACATGTTATTCTCTCAATAAAGATCCTAGAGTATATTGAATTAATGCTCAAAAATTAACATGGTATCAGAACTAGCCTAAGAAGAAGACATTGTTCAGTGGCGGAAACTAGGGTTTCTTGTTTATTGGGTTTCTCTTCACAGATTTTTGAAAAGTAGTAAGGTAGATTGACTCTAATCATCAAGGAGAATCTATCTGTCCAATCAGCATTCAATTTTGAGCACTTTTAGTTTTGGCCTTAAACATTAGGGTTTCCTCAAAAATAGGAATTTTTGAAATCTGAAGACATAGATGGAAGCTCCTTGGAAAATCGAAGTTTAGAGCTTTGGATCGATATTTTTGGTTGGGTGAAGCTCCAAGAAACTCAAACCCTAATTCATGGTCCTCCCTAGTGCATCCAAGAGATTGAAGAGCATTTCTGAAGGGTGAATCTTTGCAGTTTTCAAATTCTGAATATACCAGGATGATCAGCTCATCAAGGCGCATCTTTCTATCCTTTCAGAATTTTGAAATTCACATTTTTATTTTTTAGGGTTTCTTTAACAAACCCTAATCCGGGACGAGATCCAGTTTTCAACAAATCAAGTGGTAAGACCTATATCTTTTCTATTTCCATTTGAAGTACTCTTTAAAGATGTCTCACCACACCAAGCTTGAAGATAAGCTTGAAGGGGCTCATAACTTCCGAGCATGGAAGTATAGGATTGGGTTAATCTTGGAAGAAAATGAGTTGGACTCTTACATAAGCTCTGAGGTCCCTATCCCAGAGGGAGAAGAGGCTAAATCCCTCCACAAAAAGAACTTGGTCAAGGCAAAGAGGATCATTGCTGAATCTATCAAGGACCATCTCATCCCACATGTGTCATCTTTGAAGATACACAAAGAGATGTTTGATTCCCTAACCAAACTATTTGAAGGGAAGAACATAAATCAGAAGATGACCCTGCGGAACCAATTGAAAGGGGTAAAGCTTAAGAATGGAGAAACCATTCAATCTTATTTTTCTAAGGTCTCCCATATCAAGGAACAACTCGAAGCTGTGGATGAAATTGTGGACAATGGTGAAGTTGTCATGACCACACTGAATGGCCTACCTAGGTCATGGGATTCCTTTATCCAAGGAATCTGCGCAAGAAAGAAGTTGGTATCCTTCAGCAGACTGTGGGAGGAATGCTCACAAGAAGAAGCAAGGCTTGTGGCACGAGAAGAAAATATGGGGAATGAAGATCAAGCTCTCACAACACACACCAAGAAAGGCAAGTTCAAGAGGGAGCCATCCCATCACAAGAAGAAATCTTCTCACCCATACCACAAAGAAAAGAAAGATCTGAGGTGCTTCAATTGTAATGAGAAATGACACTTTGCCTCAGAATGTCCCAAGAAAAGAAAAGAAGATACCAACAACTTCAACAAGAAGAAGAAGAACAACAAAAGAAGATATCATGCTCATGCTGCTGAGGATGATGAACCTCCTAGGAAGAAAGCTAGAGCAGAAAGTGATGCCTCATCTAGTGAAGATGAATATGTTCTAATCTCAGCCCTCACAGGTACTATTTCTCATGGTTGTAATGATTGGTTAATTGATAGTGGGGCTTCTAAATACATGGCTGGGTTTAAAGAGTCTTTTGTAAATTTATCTGAACATGAATCACCCCATAAGGTGAAATTTGGGGATGATTATCAATACCCTATCAAAGGAAGTGGGGAATCCTCCTACAACTTAGACTCTAGAAAGTCTTTGAAGATGAAAGATGTGTTATTTGTACCTGGGATCAAGAAGAACCTACTCTCCATCTCTGCATTGGATGCAAAGGGCATGAGGGTTGCATTTGTAGATGGTCAAGTCCTAATGTAGCCAAAAGGTAAAACTATTGATGATGTAGTGGTGATTGGAGAGCAAGAGGGAGGATTGTACAAATTGAAGGGACAACCTGAACATGCCATGGTACATGAATCCATGGAGCCAAGTGAACTTTGGCATCGAAGGCTTGCACATGTGCACTACAGAGCACTACCAATTGCAAGCAAATCTGTAGAAGGTCTTCCTGAAATCAAGTCAAAGCATGAAGGAGTTTGCAAAGGATGTGCAAAAGGAAAGAACATTAAGAAGGCATTTCCAAGCAGTGAAAACAAAGCAAAAGGGGTCTTGGAAATTATCTACTCTGATGTATGCGTTCCAATGTCATCCAACTCTCTGAGTGGGTATGTATACTATGTCTCTTTCATTGATGATTTCTCTAGGAAGACTTGGGTTTACTTCTTGAAGAAAAAAGATGAAGTATTTGATAAGTTCAAGGAATTCAAAGCCTTGATGGAGAATCAAACTGACAAGAAAATCAAGACATTCAGATCCGACAATGGCGAAGAATTCACTTCAGGTGATTTTAAGAAACTATGCAGTGATTCAGGGATTAAGAGGGAGTTGACTGCTCCCTACAATTCTCAACAGAATGGAGTTGCAGAAAGAAAGAATAGAACAATCATGGAGGCATCTCGGGCAATGCTGCATGACCAGGACCTACTTATGCATCTATGGGAAGAAGCAGCTAGGACAACTGTATATGTGCAAAACAGAACACCTCACAAGATATTGTACAACAAGACACCAGAAGAAGTCTTCACTGGTAAGAAACCTGAGGTCAGCCATATCAGGATATTTGGTTGTCCAGTATATACACATGTTCCAAAGGAAAAGAGGACAAAGCTAGATCCTTCAGGAAAGAAGGGTATCTTTGTGGGGTACAATGAAAGCTTGAAGGCTTACAGAATATACTTTCCAGGGTTCAAGAAGATTGATGTCAGCAGGGATGTGACATTTGATGAAGACTCATCTTTCATCAAGTCAAGGAAGGCACCTGTTGAAGATCATGAAGAACCAAAGGAAACTAGATTTCAAGATACCAACATGACTGAAGAAAATCCAGAAGCAGATCGAGAAATTGAAGATCCACAAGAACCTGTAGATACACCTCGTGAGAAGGACTCTCACAATAGGAAACCTGCATGGGCTAGAGATCTCATTCAATATGCAGAAAGGTATGGCATTCCAAAAGAGGAACACAGAGCAAGGAAGAGAACTAGGTCTCACACCAGTTATGTTGCCTTACTCTGTGACATTATGAACAAAGAACCTTCCATTTATGAAGAAGCAGCGAAAAAGAAAGAATGGAAGGATGCCATGATCGAAGAGTATCAGTCGATCATGAAGAATGATGTTTGGGATGTAGTTCCAAGACCTGAAGGGAAGTCAATTGTGACTTCCAAGTGGATCTACAAGATCAAGCATGCTGCAGATGGTAGTATAGAGAAATACAAAGCGAGATTTGTAGCTCGTGGCTTCTCCCAGAAATAAGGGATTGATTATGAAGAAAATTTTACTTATGTAGCCAGGTACACTTTCATTAGATCAGTACTTGCTCTAGCTACAGTGATGAAATGGAAGATATGCCAGATGGATGTCAAGACAGCTTTCTTGAATGGTGTAGTCGAAGAGGAAGTGTATGTGGAGCAGCCACTTGCTTTTGAGACACATGACAGAGAGTCATATGTGTGCAAGTTGAAGAAAGCCTTGTATGGCTTGAAGCAAGCTCCTAGGACTTGGTATGGTAGGATGGACAGCTTTCTATCTAGTTTGGGCTTTACCAAGAGTAAAGTAGATTCCAACCTTTACTATAAGGTTGAGGAAGGCAATCTAGTGATACTACTTCTGTATGTGGATGACCTATTTGTTACAGGAGAAGATAGTTTGATTACTGATACCAAGAGGAAGCTTGCTGCCGAGTTCAAGATGAAGGACTTGGGGACGATGCACTATTTTCTAGGCATGGAGGTGTGGCAGAGTGCAGATGGGATCTTCCTTGGATAAGGGAAGTATGCAATAGAGATCCTGAAGAGGTTCGGGATGATGGACTGCAAGGCCATGGCCACACCTATGGCATCAAACGTATAGCTTTTGTGTAATGCTTCATCTGAGCCGGTTGATGTCACTATGTATCGTCAGATGATTGGGTCCTTGATGTACTTGACGAACATGAGACCAGATATTTGCTTTGCGGTGAACACATTGAGCCAGTTCTTGACAGATCCGAGGAGTATTCACCTGGTTGCTGTAAAGCATATTCTGAGGTACCTGAAGGGTACGGTTGATTATGGGCTCAAGTATGATGCGAATCAAAGGTTTAACCTACAGGGTTATGTTGATTCAGATTGGGCAGGCAGTGCTACAGATAGGAAGAGCACATTTGGGTGCTGCTTTAGTATGGGATCAGGTGTGATCTCTTGGTCTAGCAGGAAGCAGTCCCGCATAGCACTGAGTATAGCCAAGGCAGACTATGTTGCTGCTTGGTTGCCTAGTTGTGAGGCAGTATGGCTTCGGAAGCTACTGTCTGAGTTATTTGATCTCCCGCTGGAGGCTACTGGTATCTTTTGTGACAACCAGAGCTGTGTGAAGCTGTCTGAGAACCCAGTGTTCCACGACAGGTCAAAAAAAATTGAGATCAAATATCACTATATCAGGGATATGGTGCAGAGAGGAGAAGTGAAGCTCCTGTATATTGCGACGGATGAGCAGGTTGCAGATGTGCTGAAGAAACCACTAGCCAGAGTGAAGTTTGAGTACTTCAGAGAGAGGCTTGGTGTTCTTCAGATTGACGACACTTCGAGGAAGAAGTGATGGACACATTTGCTGGAGCCATTCCAAGCATGGTGAGAGGAGGATCCTTCCCATGGCTATGGATGTAAGCGCTGGATGATGAGCATCAGGACGATGCTCCAATTACTGCTTTGTATATGCATCAGGTGGATGCATGATATGTATCAGGTGGATACATCGTATAATCAAGTGGATCATGTATGAGATATGTATCAAGTAGATACTATGTATGATCAGGATGATCATGGATGATGAGCTTCAGGATGTTGCTCCAGATGATATGCATCAGGACGGTGCAGTGATGATGATCAGTATGATCATGAGCATCAGGATGATGCTTCGTGAGATGATGATCAGTTGGATCATGAGTATCAGGTTGATACTTGGAGGTCAGAGATGATATGTGGTAGGTTGTGCAAGTAGCATGTAATCAATTCTCAGAGATCCGATAGGTTGAGCTGTGTGCTCGTAATCAGCCCTGGGATGAGGTATTGCTATGTAGTATGTAATTAGTCCTCAAGATCCGATAGGTTGAGCTGTGTGCTCGTAATCAGTCCTGGGATGAGGTATTACTATGGAGACATGTAATCAGTCCTGGAGATCCGAGAGGTTGAGCTGTGTGCTCGTAATAAGTCCTGGGATGCTCTTTAGAGATCTTGTCGGTCATGCTGCAGCACATAAATGTTCCTGGGATGCTCTTTAAAGGTATTGTCTATTCACATGTAATCAGTCCTGGAGATCCGAGAGGTTGAGCTGTGTGCTCGTAATAAGTCCTGGGATGCTCTTTAGAGATCTTTCTAGTCATGCTGCGGCACATAAATGTTCCTGAGATGCTCTTTAAAGGTATTGTGAAGGGGATGCATGTAATCAGTCCTAGGAGATATTGCTGGTCGTGCTTAGGCACATAAATGTTCCTGGGATGCTCTTGTCAGGTATTGCATCAACACATAAAATCAGTCCTTAGAGACTACCTCTATCAGATTGTTCGCATAGATGATGAAGACCTACAGGTAGTGGGCCTACATCCAGTATGAAAAAGGACTGGTTCTGTAGAACTTCTTATGACAAGTAGATTCAGAGATTGATTGAGATAGCATCAGCAGTGATGATGATGATGATTCGAGGATGATGATTCGCTGATGATGATCCAGAGAAGAAGACTTGTGCTAGCAGATCTGTGTCAAGAAATACCTTTCTAGTTAAGAGGGAGTGTTGATGTGTATGTAACTTCGAAATGTATTTCATCTATATATTATTGTACTCCTATAGAGATGTATTATTCCTCTATACGAAAGTGTCTTCATTTGTATTGACAAGTGTCGCAAGTGGTGTAACTTGCTGATGGGTTATTAGACCACCTAGTAGAGGGGTCGGCCCGATATAATGTAACCTGGGGTTATTAGGCTGAGTTAGACAAGTCGGCCCCATAGGTTTATTAGGAAGCACAGGACAAGTATAAATAGATATTGGGAGATCTCTATTTCATTCATCTCATTACTCACTCTTCTATCACTTGGAAAGTGGCGCACATGTGAGGAGGAGGATCAACATCTAGGAGAATACTATCTCTTGTACTTTGGTTGTATCATTGCTCTCTCTATCTCTGAGGAAGTTGTGGGGTTTTTCACCTTTATGGTTTTCCCCAGTGAAACTCTGTGTGTCCATTGTCTTATGTGATTGTTTGATATGCTTGATACATGCTTGATATGCTTGATATGTTGTACATGTTATTCTCTCCGTAAAGATCCTAAAGTATATTGAATTAATGCTAAAAAATTAACAGTTAGCTGCGACAGTGCTATAGATTATTGTTAGCTGCAACTATCAGTTGCAACAGTCCCGTAGATTACTGTTTGCTGAAACAGTCAGCTGTTATAGTCAGCTGCGACTGTTCTGTAGGTGAAATTGTTGAGTATGCAGATCTGTATGTGTTGTTGAAGTAAGAGCAACACCCCCTTGCCTTCCCTCAATTGGTATCAAAGCTGAGTGTTTCTATTTTTTTGTTCTTTGGTTTTGTGCTCACTTCATGAATGAGCCGTATGATTGTGTGTTGAAACTTTTATATTTTGTTTGGAGATCTTGTTAATGAGTTTTACTCCAGTGCCCCCTTTCCTGCTACGTAGAAATAATAGAAGTAATTTCAGTCGAGCTCTTTGTTGAAAGAGAGCTCTCGTTCTCCCTTAAGTAAAGGTTGAGTCATCATTTAGCAACTGAAGTCTGAATCAAGTGTTTCTTGAGTCATCCATTTTTTGGTTAAGTTGTTCAATTCTGGTTGTGGCTTGTGTAAAGAGAAGAAAGGGTCATAGCCCGTGGATGATATTGATTCTATGTGTGTGTTCCCTCAGACAGAGGTTGAGCAGTTGAAAGGAAGACATTCTTCCTCGTTGAGAGCTCCCATATAGTTTAATGGTATAGTAGATTGATTCCCATTGTTTTGGAAGTTTGTTTGCTTTGAATTGAAGCCATTATGCGTGAAAGAGGACCGGGAGGCCGTATCCAAAAGAAATTTAAATTCTATGCAAATATTTATTTGAAGGCAGAGACATGGGGAAAAGTAGAAGGCTTAAAGAGAAGAAGAATAATATTGTTAATGCAAAAGAAGTTGGTTTTGCCATAGCATAGATATTAGGAGAATCCATCATGGAACCTATTGAAGCAGAGTAATTTCAAGAGAAGGTAGAGGATACTGAAGCAAATGAAGTTCAAGAGAAGCTAGAGGATGCATGGGGCAACATCTATTATCCACCGCCATATTTCTCAGGTATAGCATATGAACTTTGGTCAATTAATATGAAAAAATTCTTGCATTGTAGAGGTTTATGGAATTTTGTTGAGAATGGAGTTAAGAAACCCTAGGATGAGGCAAATGATGCATTTGCCTTGTACTACATCCAGCAAGCTCTGGATGATAATATTTTTTATGTAATTGTTGAAGCAACACAGCTAGAGAAGCTTAGGAATGTTTGAAGATAAAGTTTGATGTAAGGGGGGGATATATGGTTGAGTCACGGCCTGTTAACATTTCAGCAGACAAATTTGCAGAAGCAGTAGCAGATAGTCAAATTATTTGTGAATCTCACTGTTGTGTTGATCTATCAATTGATGAAAAAGTTGTTGAAACTAAAGGTGAAGATGAGGCTGTTGTATCTTGTATAGCAGCATAAGAATTTGAAGAAGTTTAAATTTCTATTTATAAAGGCGTTGATGTAGTTTCAAATTTAGGTGTCACTAAAGTGAATTGTGAACATGATGAAATGTTTAACATGCAAAATGCTGATAAAGATGATAAATTCCTTAAGTATGAAGAAAAGAAAGAAGAATTTGTGCAAGAAGAGTCCTTGAAGGACATGCCCATGAAGGTATTTAAATCATGTATTGAATCTGATGATTGTGGAAATGTAGGTACAATGAATCTAGAAGACAACACTAAAGATGTCGTAGAAGTCGAAAACCAAGACGAGCTTGAAATAATTTACAGTAGTCATGTTGCAGAAAATGAAGAGTGTTGCACTCATCCATTTGGTGCATATAAGGAAGATGATAAAGCTTCGTGTGAAAAATACATTCATGAAAATGGTGTATCTGCTGATGGAAAAAGTGCTGGTGATATTTTTGAAGAAGAACTTGCAGTGATATTGAATGGTGTAGATAAGGACATAAAAGAGAACAAGATTTTTGCTAATAATTTGTTTGATAGTGATTGTGCAGGTACAAAGGAAGAAAATGATGAAATATTGGCTTGTAAGTCAAATATTGAACGTGAAGTAACTGCCATTGTAGTAGTTTGTTCTTTGAATATTTCAGCGATGTCTATTGATGATGACAACGATGAAGAAGGTGCCAATGAAGCAACCAATATCTATGAAATTGCTCATGGAGAAGTAATGGTGAAACATGATCATGATGATAGAATGAATACTACCATATCAGCAGTATGTGAAGCAACATCGGAAGTTAAGAAAGATAAAGTGCACTGTGTTGAAGTGCTCGAACCAGTTTGTGAGTTTTTTTGAAAATATTGATGATTTTAATTTTGTTGATGAATTTGAAATATTGTTGAAGAATGCACAGAAGTTGCAGCGATTGAAGCAGGAAGAATCCATAATGATGCTGAAAATAAAAAGGTTGATGATTTGGTGATTGAAGAAGCATTGATAGAAAAAGAGTTGAATAATGATAGCACTCATAATGTTGTATGTTCTGTTGTAGATAGAGCAACTGAAATAAGGAATGATGTTCTTGATGAACAGTTGAAATTTTTGGAAGAATGGCTTGAAAAGCCAAGATATGATGATAATGATAGTCTTGTTGTGGAAGCAGAAATGAAGAAAGTTGATTACCTTGTTGTAGTAGCAGAGGCAGATTTGAATGAAGAGATAGTGATAGCTCTCAAAGAAAATGAAAAGAACCAATATGGTTCACAGTATGATAATTTATATAATGTTGACAAAATGTTTGAGTGTGCAGGTGAGAAATCAATCGAAGATGAAGAAGAATCCTTTGAAGATGATGATGAGTTTGATTTGAATGAAGAAAATTGCAGTGAAGATGGACTGGTTGAAGAATCGGTTGAAAAGGTATTCATGTCATGGAGTCCTGAATAAATCAGACATTATTATCAATTAATGTGTTTACAGAATGACATTGAACATATTACTCTTGCTGAAGTCAAAGATAGCTTGTGGGATCTTTGTATGGCCACGTTACAATATTTAGAGAAGAAGATTTGGATTGGAGTCCTTGACATAAAGGACATTAAAAATTTGAAAATTTGAAAAGAGTCATAGTCATTAAAAAAAAATTGAATTTTTTTTTAATGACTACGCTCTTATGAAAACTGATATAATTAGCTTACACGAAACAAATACAAATTCATTGCCACAAGGAACTCTGTTATCAAAAAACTATGACTCTTTTCAATATTGCACTTACATGGGATCTCTACATGTAACAGGAAAACCATAGCCATTGAAAATCATACATCCATACCACACGATATATAGAATGAATAGTCACTTATTTCCGCTTCAACAATCTCTTGTTAAAAGTAAAAAATCTATATATTACACCAAATGAATCACTTGAACAACTTTTTGATTTTGTTACTATTATCTTTGCTAATGCAAACATTGTAGAAAAAGAGTACATTGTGCTTGTCGGACATTTTAACTTTGACATGTTTGGAAGTAGCAACAAACAACAAAAAACTAATGCCACTCATGAATATAAATAACTTTACATTGCATTCAACAAAAGAAACACATGAAGCAAGATATTCTATATCATTTTTGGAAAAATCTGTCTATAAAATAAACTACATTTACAGTATTTGAATCTTATTGGACTAATCATCATTCAATTTATCTCTCAATTTGTCTAGATTGATGAAAACCATCTAGGATTGTTGACAAAAAATTTGGTTATGCAACAATTATGGCTCGGATTTCTATTGTTCTTTTGTTAAAAAAAAAAGCGAACAACTCCAACTGCTTGGTTGTCAATGTTCATGTGGTGCTTTTTGCAATGGACATTGCATAAATTGCAAAATTGATTGTTTTTCTTTATTTGAAAAAGCATTTCATTTGTTTAAATTCAGATCAAGTAAGCATGGACCGAGCAATCAAATGCTTCTCATTGGCTCCAGAGCCCATCTAGATGCTTTGCAATTTTTTTTTCATAACCTTCTGCAGAATTGAAAGACATATGCAAATTATTACACCTTATGCATTGAATTAGATTTATGTGATGTCATATCATATACATATTGCAGATAACTATTTCCTTTGCTTCAAAATACAAATTGGCATTGCAAAATCCTTTTTTTTACTTGCAAATGCATTTTCCATATAGAGAGAAGGATTCCTTTGCCAGGACAGAGTCCCTTGCCATTGCAATTTCCTATTGCTTTGTTTTTTTTTCTTTGCAAATGTTGCATGCCATGTCTTTGTTGTTTCACATTTGAAAGATATGCAATTTGCAGAAAACATTGCCAGAACTTCAAAGATCGGCTGCATCGAAAGGGGTCCTTGCATTCTTCCAGTCACAGTGTAAGCAACATCAGGCTATGATAACCAAAAAAGGTAATTAACACTTTCATTGCTAATTTTTTTCCCAAACAACATATTTCTATGGAAAAAAGAAAGCCCAATATGATCGTGGAGATTCAAAAAATTCGATTGTGATACTAGCATCTACAAAGGTTGAAACAATTGAGCAGGTTTGTGAAATGCACAAGCTGGCTCCGGACATGACCATCAACGAGTTACTTTCAATGAATGATGGCTATCCAATTGGTTATGTTGCAGCGATAGTTGTTGCATGCTATCATAAAAATAGTCAGTATGAACTAGATATAAAATATGGTGAAACGTCAAACGATCATGCAACTGTACATATTTCTTTTGCCTGAATGCCTTTTTATTTTTGGAGACAAATTGCTTGAACATCGCAGTAATTTCTGCTTTTTATCTTTTGTTGCTGGTGCAACTGAATGAGCCATATAAAAATCTTTTCCTTCAAATAAAAGATCAGTTGTTAGCTGAAAGTCCATTGCTTTATCTGTTCAAGAACATTGTTAGAAATGATGCAAAAGGAAGCCACTTGCTACACCCTTCTGGATCAACATTTGTTGATCCTCTAAATGATGACTATGCAATTCAAAATTTGTTGCCAATTCTTGAACAAAAAACATAGGGATGTTAACAAAAACCTTTTTTTAATTTTTTAAATTTAGATTCCAGTTTAAATACTCTTCTTTCCATTGCACCTAAAATTAGTTTTTCTTGTTTTCAAAATTGAATTAATTTGCATTGTTTATTTCTTCAACTATGACGAATGTGAATGTTTGCAACATTTTCTATCCACAGTTCGTAAAAGGAAAATACCTTTGGTCTGAGTTCCACCTTTGCATAAGTACTCACATTTTGTTCTTTCCATTGTCTTGTTTCCTATCCCTTTTGCAGATACAAGGTTTGCTTAGAGCAAAAAATGCTTTTTCCCTGCCTTTCCAACTAATCCGTTTCAAATGCAAGCACTAAATGATTGATAATTCTTTATTCTATCCAAATTGCAAATGCGAAACAACAATAAGCTATGAACATATCATAGAATGCAATCTAGACACACAAGATGGACTAATAGAATGAACTTTATGCAATCCTTAGCTAAAAGACTGTTTCCTTGCAGTAGCAGTTGTTTCGTATGAAACTTATTCAAAAAGTGTGTCTAGTGTGCAGTAGCAGTTGTTTCTTAAACTATTCTTTGTTATAGTTGTATCTACGTGAAATGAAATCTTTGCTATTTTTAGACATAAATAAAAACTCTCAACCTGTTTTCCATTCTACAATTTGTAACAAAATGATCAACATTATCAAAACTGCACCCATGCAAAGTTCAACTGTTGTATCTCACAGCCAAATACTTTTAATATCATCAGTGCACACTATCAAAACTATACCCAATAAAAGTCAAACCATTCTTTGTTATAGTTATAGCTGCATGGAATGAAACCTTTGTTATTTTTAGACATAAAAGAAACTCTCAGCCTAGTTTTCATTCTACAACTTGCAACAAAATAATCAACATCATCAAAAGTGCACCCATGCATAGTTAAAATGTTGTATCTGACAGCGATAATTTTAACCTCATCATTGCACATTGCACATTTGTTCTTGAATAGAGCATCTCCTCTCTTTGGCCTATGTCCATGCTTTAGCAATTTTCCCATGGCATGCTACTAATTTTTCACGCTTTCATTCCAGTTCCTTTTCACTTTTATCTTCACACTAATTTTGCAATTACTACAGTTATGTCAATTTCTAGCTCTCCAAGTTGCTTTATCACTTTCCTTTCTGCAACATAGATCACCTTTCAATTGCAAATTATATTGTTTACCAAATTCAATGGCAATTCCCTCACTCTATTTTTTTTACATTGTTGTGTCAATGCATATGCTTTGCTTATTTTATCCCAAAAAGAAGAACTCTTCTTTTACAAAACTTTGCTCTAACAATGACATGCACACATTGTGTAGGAACATATTCATGGCTTTTTTTTGCACAAGAAAACTTCGTACCATGTTCTGGAACCTTGTTTTCCCACAAGTCACATGATATTATCACAAGTCACATGATATTATCAGTGGTCTCTGTTGACTAGTAGACACGTTTTTGAATACTCTGTACTTGTCCCAGGAACCTACACTCCTTGCCTGGCATTTTGACATATGAAAAAAAAAACTTCTGGTATTGTGCAAGGTATTGCTTTGCAACATTTTGTGTTCTTTGTCTATGGTTTTTTTTTTGATACAACAACCACAAATATTTTTTTTGTTCGTGCTGTGTGCATACTTATTCATTTGATGCATTCTTTTGCATATGCTTTGGAAAGCTCCATCATACTAAGTGAATCCATCAAATGAGCATTGTTAAAAATATATTCGTTTCACTTTTTCCATATAAAAGTTAGGAGTTGTTTTCTAACAAGCTTCCATGCCCGTTGGAATTCCATTGCTTAATGGATTTTTATTGGGCCGAGATGCTCTACAGCCCAGTATGGGGGAGATCTTGTTAGCCGAGTGTTTGTCGAGTTTGTGGAGTGTTTGTTGAGTAACAAAATAATACAAAGTATTATGTCGACCATAAACAAAAAAGAATACTACAAAGTAAAAAGTAAATATGAGACTTAAACTAGAGAGTTTAGAGCTTAGGATTAAGTGGTAAATATTATGTCGGTCATAAACAAAAAAGAATAATACAAAGTAAAAAGTAAATATGAGACTTAAACTAGAGACTTTACTTTTTACTTTTAATACAAAGTAAAAAGTAAATATGAGACTTTAGAGTGTTTGTCCATTAACAAAATAATACAAAGTAAAAAGTAAATATGAGACTTAAACTAGAGATTTTAGAGCTTAGTATTAGGTGGCTCAGGTATTGCACTCAAGGAGCTATTCAAGAAGAGGTTTTCACTTCGCGAGATTTGATCCCTCTTGGCGCTTGATAGAGCCTAGGATTTGGATCTAGGCTGGTTGCTAGGGACAATAGATTTCCAGGTTATAGACCCAATGAAAAGATAAGTACATAGGTTTGAGGTTCATTCCCACACCGACTTAGTGTAAGGAAAAAAATAGAACAAGTGCTTGACAGTTTCATTTTTTGTGGCAGAAAGGGCACTTGGGCTGTGCTACTCCTAGATACTTCCATGCCTAGCCAAGAGGAAAAATTCCTAGAAGTAAGGACTAGGAAAATACTTCCTTCTTAGGCATTCCTGTAAGAGAAACATGGAGGTTTGAATTTATGGAGTAATGAGGTATGATCCTAAACATCCTAAAACTAACTAATAAACATTGATTTCATATTGCATTAAATTACTATCTTAGAGAGCCCTTCCAAGGGAGTGCCTCAAGATAAATATGGTAGCAAAGATGTGTTTTACCATGAATAGAAAATCGACACTATCTCTCGATGAAATCATAACAAGAAGCTTTGATATTCAGTAGTAAAACTGCAAAAGGACAAGGGAGGGTTAAAACCTAAACCTTGGCCCTTCTTAAGGAGTAAAATTACCCACCAGAAGAAGTCCTTACAGTAGATTTGAAATGAAATTTTGAGCAACATAGAACCAATACATATAGATGAAACATGGTGAACCTCAAATGACAATAAACCTTGTAATTTTCTTGCCTTCACTAGATATTCAACAATAGCCCTAGAGTTATTTCTAGAATCTTTCAACATCCAAACAAATGAGGGGGATTCTCCTTATATACAGTTCCAACTCAACCTCTCTTACAATAAAATAATAATAGTCAGTTCTAGATCCACTTTCTTTCCTACAATAAATATTGAATACATATCTAACAACCTTCTTAATGCTAGGCGCTCCTAAAAAGTAATAAAAATTGCATGGATAAGGATTTGAATGAGTCATGGATGCCACTTGTCAATATCCTATGAAAAACACCTCTTTGAAATCTGTTTCTTTGAACATGCAAAGAGTTTGTTATTCCATGGGTTGGTGCAAGGTACTGATACCCAATTATGACATGTTAGTTGCAATGACATTCTAGAAAAATAGAAATATTATCATTAAAATGAATTATTAGAGGTACCTACAAAACTTTTTTGGATTAGGTGTAAACAGATGAAACGTAGAAAAATGGATGAACTTCCGAAATATATAACTTTTATTTATGGAAAATTGGTATAACCACCCCAAAATGTCATTATTCGAAGATTGGTATGTTATTTTTTTCTCAAACATAATGCACATGTTTTTGTTGAGCCACTCGTTTTCTATGTAAATTTTCAATTTACAAGAAAACAAATATGTAGAGGCGTAGGCAACAGAAGAATCTTGTGCGGGGCTATTTTTCCAAAATTTTAAAAGTCAATTTTATATTTTTTTAAATTACCGAAGTCAGTGAATCCCTAAAACGACATGGTCAAGTGTTGAGCCACCATATCATGGTCTAAAAATAATCAAAATACTTTTTTTTAGGTTGTAGCTGTTTTTGTTCTCTTGTGTGGGTTCTCTTCCGTTTTCGAAATAGGTAAGCCAATCAAAAGTTATAGGCCAAATAAATGACCTATGTTTTTTACAACTTTGACATGAGTGCAGTTAAAAATGAATTAAAAATAGAAAACAACAACAGATCTATTAAAAAATTATATATTTGGAATCTGCACACAGAGATCGACAAGCATGTGCAATTTCATCTACAGTGCACTCATGGAGCTTATGTGGAACTAGTTGTGAAAAACTGAAAGTTACATCATTTGATGCTTTCTGCCATAAATCAGGCATAAATCAGACCGAGCCTCAAGGTGCAATCCGAAGCTAATTCCAAGCCTGCAAGGGCGCCAAAAACAATTTGAATTCAGACACGCGTGCACACAAATACGCGCATGCGCAAACATGCGCACACGTGACTGATAGCGCGTACACGTTAATAACAACGCGCATGCGTCTCTATGCGTATGTGTTATTGTATGCCTTTGTATGGTTTATTTAATTTCCTTTGTCAAGGGGATACATGAAGTTGATGAAGATGTGATGATGAAGAAGATGACAATGATGGAGATGTTGATGAGGAAGGGGGAGATTTCAATGATGTTGAATATGTTGATGATGATGATGATGATGAGATGATGGTGATGGTGATGATGATGACAATGGTGATTAAGATGACGATGAGGATGATGAGGATGATGGTGATGATGGTGATGATGGTGATGAGGATGATGGTGATGAGGATGATGATCATGATGGTGATGAATATGATGATGATGATGATGAATATAATGATGATCATCATCACCATCACCATCATCATCAACATCTTCATCATCATTGTCATCTCCCCCTTCCTCATCAACATCTCCACCATCGTCATCTTCTTCATCATCACCATCTTCTTCTTCATCATCATCATCATCTTCATCACCATCGTCATCAACATCAACATCAACATCTTCATCTCCATCATCATCATCTTCTTCATCCTCATCACCACCACCATCATCATCATCTTCGTCATCATCATCATCGTCATCATCAACACCATCATCATCATCGTCCTTCTTCCTCATCTTCATCAACATCTAGGTCATCATCTTCATTGTCAACGTCATCATCATCACCATTGATGGTGATGATGATGAAGATGATGATGATGATGTTGATGATGAGTACGATGATCATCAACATCATCATCCACCACCACCATCATCATCATCATCATCATCTTCGTCATCACCCTCTTCCTTATCATCATCATCAACAACATCTTCGTCGTCGTCATCATCGTCAATGATGATGATGACGGTACGAAGATGATGATGATGATGATGAAGAAGATGGTGATGATGAGTATGATGAGGATGATGAAGATGATGATTATGATGACGAAGACAATGATCATTGTGACCATGATCATATGATGATGATGATGATGATGGTGAGGATGTTGAAGATGGCGATGATGATGACTAATGAATATGATGATGACGAATATGATGATTTTGATGATTATGATCATATTCGTCATCATCATCATCATCCTCGTCCTCACAATGATGATGATGATGATGATGAAGATGATCATGATGATCATGTTGTTGATGATGATGATTATGATGATGATGATGAGGATGATGTGATGCATATTCGTCATCATATTCATCATCAACATCAACATCATCATCATCATCATCATCTCCATTAGTCATCATCATCATCACCATCTTCATCATCATCATCATCTTCATCATGATCTTTATCATCAGCATCAGCAACATCATGACGAAGATCATGATGATGATGATGATGATAAGGTGATGGTGATGACGAGTATGATGAGGATCATGAAGATGACTATTATGATGATTATCATCATCATAATCATCATCATATGATCATCATCTTCATCATCCTCATCATCATCTGTGTCCTCACAATGATGATGATGATGATGAGGAAGTTGATGATGATGATCATGTTGATGATGATGATGTGCTGCATATTCCTCATCATCTTCATGATCATCATCATCACCTTCATCTCCAAATTAGTCATCATCATCATCATCGTACTCATATTCATCATCATCCAGCATCATCATCATCATTATCATATCATCATGACGAAGACAACAATGATGATGATGTGCTTCTTATTCGTCATAATCTTCAACAACATCTTCATCATCATCATCATCATCATCATCATCATCATCCTCATGCTCGTCCTCACAATGATGACGATGACGATGATGATGAAGATGATGAAGGTCATCATGCTGTGGATCATGTTGTGGATGATGATGAAGATGATGATGATGTGTTGCATATTCGCCATCATCTTCATCATCATCATCTCCATTAGTCATCAACGTCATCATCATCATCATCATCATCATCATCATCTTCATGATGATGATGATGATGATGATGATCATGATGATGATGAAGATGGTGATGATCTTCGTCATGATTATGATGAAGATCATGCTGATGATGATGATGGTGATGATGATGATGATGACGATGATGATGACGATGAAGATGGTGATGATGATGATGACGATGACTAATGGAGATGATGATGATGTTGATGATGAAGATGATGATGAATATGCACCACATCATCCTCATCATCACGATCATATTCATCATCATCAACACCATGATGATGATGATGAAGATGGCGATGGCGAGTATGATGAGGATGATGAAGATGACCATTATGATGACGAAGACAATGATCATCGTGACCATGATCATATGATGATGATGATGATGGTGAGGATGATGAAGATGGCGATGATGATGATGAATATGATGATTTTGATGATGATGATCATATTCGTCATCATCATCATCATCTTCATCATTGTACTCATATTCATCATCATACACCACCATCATCATCATCATCATCATCCTCGTCCTCACAATGATGACGATGATGAAGATGATGATGATGATCATGTTGTTGATGATGATGAAGATGATGATGATGATGATGAGGATGATGTGCTGCATATTTGTCATCATCTTCATCATCAACATCAACATCATCATCATCATCATCATCATCATCATCTCCATTAGTCGTCATCATCATCATCATCATCATCTTCATCATCATCGTCGTCATCATCATCATCATCATCTACATGCTCGTCCTCACAATCATGATGATGACGACGATGATGAAGATGATGATCATGATCATGCTGTGGATCATGTTGTGGATGATGATGATGTGTTGCATATTCATCATCATCATCACCATCATCATCATCATCATATCCATTAGTCATCATCATCATCATCATCACTATCTTCATCGTCATCATCATCATCATCATCATGATCTTCATCATCATCATCATGACGAAGATGATGATGATGATGATGATGATGATGATGATGATGATGATGACGATGAAGATGGTGATGATGATGATGATGATTATCATGATGACTAATGGAGATGATGATGGTGTTGATGATGAAGATGATGACGAATATGTAGCACATCATCCTCATCATCATGATCGTCTTCATCATCATCTCCATCATCATCATCATCATCACCATGATTATGATGATGATGATGATGATGAAGATGGCTATGAGGAGTATGATGAGGATGATGAAGATGCCTATTATGATGACAAAGACAATGATCATATGATGATGATGATGATGATGATGGTGAGGATGTTGAAGATGGCAATGATGATGACTAATGAAGATGATGATTTTGATGATGATGATCATATTCATCATCATCATCATCATCTTCATCATCGTACTCATATTCATCATCATCCACCACCACTATCATCATCATCATCCTCGTCCTCACAATGATGATGATGATGATGATGAAGATGACGATAATGATCATGTTGTTGATAATGATGAAGACAATGATGATGATAAGGATGATGTGTTGCATATTCGTCATCATCATCATCATCATCATCTCCATTAGTCATCATCATCATCACCATCTTCTTCATCATCATCATCTTCATCATCATCATCATCAACATCATGACGAAGATCATGATGATGATGATGATGATAAGGATGATGGCGATGACGAGTATGATGAGGATCATGAAGATGACTATTATGATGACTATCATCATCATCATCATCATCATCATATGATCATCATCTTCATCATCCTCATCATCATCCGTGTCCTCACAATGATGATGATGATGATGATGATCATGTTGATGATGATGATGAAGATGATGATGATGTGCTGCATATTCCTCATCATCTTCATCATATTCATCATCATCATCATCATCATCATCATCTTCATTTGCAAATTAGTCATAATCATCATCGTACTCATATTCATCCACCACCACCACCACCACCACCACCACGACCACCATCATCATCATATCATCACGACGAAGACGATGATGATGATAATGTTCTTCATATTCATCATCATCTTCAACAACATCTTTATCATCATCATCATCATCATCATCATCATTGTGATCCAGCAGGTATCCCTGCAGGTATCCAGCAGGTGTCCCTAAAGGCCTTTTGGATGCGAGACAGAATGAGCCATAGAATGAAGATCGTGGCTCGGATTGATGAACAATCAACTCTGTTGGATTTAGGACGCCAGGATAGTTCTAGGGGTGCCCCTCCCCTCCGGTCCAGTGGCCTCGGTTTCATCTTGTACGGAAACTAGGGTTTTGCTCATTGACGGAGTGTGCAATTTTTGCACACGGGGGTCAACTTTGGAAAATCATCCATCGGGCACTTGTGGCTAGCGTTCCCGGCTGGAACCTACCTAGACACACTTGCATTACTCCCTAGAACCCAGTTTTGTTGCATGGTTGGAGTTCTATGCCCCTGGCAGGTATCGAGCAGGTGTCCCTGAAGGCCTTTTGGATGCGAGATGGAACGAGCCATAGAATGAAGACTGTGGCACGGATCGATGAACTGTCGACTCCATTGGATTCAGGACGTCGGGATAGTGCTAGGGGTGCCCCTCCCCTCCGGTCTGGTGGCCCGGCGTCATCTTGTACGTCCATCTTGGAAACTAGGTTTTTGCTTAGTGAGGGAGTGTGCAATTTTTGCACACGGGGGTCAACTTTGGAAAATCATCCACCGGGCACTTGTGGTTATGATGATGATGATGGTGATGATGATGAAGACGTTGATGATGATGGTGATGGTGATGATGAAGATGGTGATGATGATGGACACAGTGATGAGGGACCTATAGATGACAACGATGATGAAGATGGTGATGATGATGACGAAGATGGTGATGATGATGGAGATGGTGATGGTGATGATGAAGATGGTGATGGTTCCGTCTCGCATCCAAAAGATGGAGATGGTGATGATGATGAAGATGGTGACATTGATGATGATGGTGATGGTGGTGGAGTTGATGGTGATGGTGATGGTGATGATGATGAAGGCATTGATGATAATGGCGATGGTGATGAAGATGATGAAGATGGTGATGATGATGACGATGGTGGTGAAGTTGATGGTGATGGTGATGGTGATGATGGAGATGGTGATGGTTCCGTCTTGCATCCAAAAGATGGAGATGGTGATGATGACAAAGATGGTGATGATGATGAAGATGGTGACGTTGATGATGATGGTGATGGTGGTGAGGTTGATGGTGATGGTGATGATGAAAATGGTGATGGTTCCGTCTCGCCTCCAAAAGATGGAGATAGTGATGATGATGAAGATGGTGATGATGATGAAGATGGTGACGTTGATGATGATGGTGATGGTGGTGAAGTTGATGGTGATGGTGATGGTGATGATGATGATGATGAAGGCGTTGGTGATGATGGAGATGGTGATGAAGATGATGACAATGATGATGAAGATGGTGATGATGATGGACATGGTGATGAGGGACCTACAGATGACCATGATGATGAAGATGGTGATGATGATGACGATGGTGGTGAAGTTGATGGTGATGGTGATGGTGATGATGGAGATGGTGATGGTTCCGTCTTGCATACAAAAGATGGAGATGGTGATGATGATGAAGATGGTGATGATGATGAAGATGGTGACGTTGATGATGATGGTGATGGTGGTGAGGTTGATGGTGATGGTTTCATCTAACATCCAAAAGATGGAGATGGTGATGATGATGAAGATGGTGATGATGATGAAGATGGCGACATTGATGATGATGGTGATGGTGGTGGAGTTGATGGTGCTGGTGATGGTGATGATGAATAAGATGGTGATGATGATGAAGGCGTTGATGATGATGGCGATGGTGATGAAGATGATGACAATGATGATGAAGATGGTGACGATGATGGACACGGTGATGAGGGACCTACAGATGACAATGATGATGAAGATGGTGATGATGATGATGATGGTGGTGAAGTTGATGGTGATGATGGAGATGGTGATGGTTCCGTCTCACATCCAAAAGATGAAGATGGTGATGATGACGAAGATGGTGATGATGATGAAGGTGACGTTGATGATGATGGTGATGGTGGTGAGGTTGATGGTGATGGTGATGGTTCTGTCTCCCATCCAAAAGATGGAGATGGTGATGATGAAGAATATGGTGATGATGATGAAGATGGTGACATTGATGATGATGGTGATGGTGGTGAAGTTGATGGTGATGGTGATGGTGATGGTTCCGTCTCGCATCCAAAAGATGGAGATGGTGATGATGATGAAGATGGTGACGTTGATGATGATGGTGATGGTGGTGAAGTTGATGGTCATGGTGATGGTGATGATGATGAAGATGGTGATGATGATGAAGGCGTTGATGATGATGGCGATGGTGATGAAGATGATGATGATGATGATGATGGAGATGTTGATGATGATGAAGATGATGATGATGTTGATGATGATGAAGATGGTGATGATGATGGACATGGTGATGAGGGACCTATAGATGACAATGATGATGAAGATGGTGATGATGATGGAGATGGTGATGAGGGACCTAGAGATGACAATGATGATGAAGATGGTGATGATGATAAAGATGGTGACAAGGGACCTAGAGATGACAATGATGATGATGATGGTGATGATGATGAAGGCATTGATGATGATGGCGATGGTGATGAAGATGATGATGATGATGATAAAGATGACGATGATGATGGAGATGTTGATGATGATGAAGATGATGATGATGAAGATGATGATGAAGATGATGAAGATGATGGAGATGTTGATGAGGAACCTAGAGATGACGATGATGATGAAGATGGTGATGATGATGATGATGGTGATGATGATGAAGATGTTGATAATGATGAAGATGGTGATCTACATTGCATATTAATGGTGTGCGCTTGGTCTAAAGAATTGACGTGAGTCATGAGTGAGGTAGGTCTAAAGCAACTTCTTTTGTGGAGTGGTGTTGCATTTTGAAGTTCCCTTGGTCATTGTGTTCTAGTTGCATTGTTGGTTTTGGCTATTTGTTCCCAATGCTAGGAGTTTTTCTTTTTTTTTTCTTTAACTTGTGTGCAGAGTTCTAGGCATTCATCTAAAATTTTCCCAATCTATCTATCCAAGTTCATTCTACCTTCATTAATGAGTTTTGACCTCAAATTTCAATCTTCTTCTATGGTCATGTATTATTTATCTCAGGGAATTTATTTATATCCAATGTATTTCACTCTAAGAACTTCTCATGTGTGATTATAAAAAAATCAAGATTCCCTCAACCCCCAAACATGCCCTTTCAAAGAATTTTTTTATCTTTGAGTGTGGTATGGGTGCCAACATGAGGTTTTGTCTACTAAGGATGGATCTTGGCGTCTTGACCATGGTTGGGGTGATGACAATGAGGTTCATATGAATCCAATGAATCTTCTATGGATCATGGGGTAAAATGATCTCTTAAGTATTATTGCATGTGAACTTGCATGTACCAAGCTACAACAAATCTTTCATAGGAGTGGATTTGTCTATGTGAATAGATAAGTGAAAAGCTTTTAGCAACAAGAGCTATCAATTTTAACTTGGAAGTATGGGAAATGTTCAAAGTGGGATTGAGAGGCTTGATGGTGATTGTAGTAGTGGGCATGGTATTGGTGAGAATGATGTCATAATAGTGGAATTAAACATTAAAATGGTGACCCTAGAGCTTGGATCCTAGCCTAGAAACACGAGAGCCTAGCCTAAAAACCCTAGTTTGTATTCTAATCACAATGAAACCCTATTATGTAGCACAAGATCTAGCCCTAAATTATAATACATGTAAATATTAAATCATTTTCATTGTACATATATATTCATGTGCATACATTTGAATCCAAATCACTATACACATATATGCATAGTTTCTCATCTATATAGCAAGGGTGCATACAACTAGAAAACCGTTGTACCTAGCACCAGATACCTAATTTAGAAACGTAATGCTTTGAAATTGGTTGTACCATGAAGATTTTTATATGGTGGATATGAAAACCTATGGCAACCTTCTCAATGGATGGAAAACCTAATATTATCATAACATTAGTAAAGCTTACTCCAACATGTAGTAATGCTTACATGTTCTAGTGTTGATGGCGCACTAATGGATGCATGCAACTTGATGAGGGTGTATTTGTGACTCCATTGATGTAATGCACTTGTCCTAAATGTCTTTAAAAAGTGTCTGGGTGTCCAATAGATGAATTATGATGTCCTAATACCCCTCTATCCCTTCCAGACAAAATTCGACAACATTTGGGGTATTGGGGTAACAAGTTGGTGTGTTGAGGTGGATATAGCCTCAAAAATACACCTCATAGTAGTCATTTATTGTAATGTCAACTATACATGTGTTTAAGTCAACGTGTCTACATAAAATTAGATCGCTATCACATAATGATAAATTAAAGAAGTCCTAATTGTAAATGGTAGTGGATGTGATGGTCATCAAATCAAAGGTGGTTATATCCGTGAGTGAGAATTAATGAGCTAGCTATACATCGTGCTCAAGGTGTCCTATTTGTATGATGACAATTGATTAAGAAATGATTCCATAACTTGGTTATTAATTTGTTGCATGATCTTAAGTGGACAAAATGGTCAAAATAAATACTAATGACGACATTTCATTATGTAGAGTATGGACATTTTGGATCTCATTATGTAGAGCTATTAAAAATCATGTTGGATCTTGTTTTAACCTTTTGACGACAATGGAAATTTTCTATTTTTAAGTATTCTTTTCCTAGTACTCAAGTTCCCAATATATATCTTATGTGCCATGAGGTGTGATTTTTCCATCCATTTATTCTATTTGTTTTTAGATTAATTCTCACACATGATTTTGTTTGAGTTAGCTTATGTTAACAATGTTTTCTTAACATAGATACCATTAGAACCTTTTACATGTGGAAAGATAAACCAAGATGAACTATGATATCCAACTTCTCTTCTAAGATCTAGGTAAAACCCAAATTTACACAACATCACATCGTAATACACACAACATGAGACAACCACATTAGACAACGAGATATATAAATCACATAACTGAAAATCCATGTACATCGAGGCTACAAAACTCATCCAAACATATACAATTTCTGCCGAATAGTGGAACATGGTTCCCAATGTACGTACAATGGCAACTCGTGCCCTACACAAAATGCGACAACTCATGTCGTAGATACAAAATACATGGCAACTCGTGCCGTAGATACAAAGTACATCAAAACTGGTGCAAAAAAGTGCCACATCGTGGCTAATGTACATAACACGTGGTGTGTCAAGCATTGTGACCACCACCGTCACTCCCAAGCGTAGATCCAAAGTCAATCTTCCTACTCTTCGAGCTACCGGTGCCTCAGGTCTTGCTCCATCTAGGACTAGACCGTCTCTTCGGGCTTTGGAACAAATGATATAAGATACCGTCATTTTTAAGCATTTGCAACATTTACCACATTGATAAAACAAATGTAGAATTTGAATCTTAAATAAATCACCTTTGACGTGAGTGGGAAACGTTGGACATGTGTCCTGGATTTGCGGAGCCTCTCAGCAATTCCAGCCTACAACATTTACAACAATCATTTCATTGAAAAGTAATAATTGCTTAAATTAATTTTTGTTAATGCATCAAAATATTTCAATAAATTAGCTTGATTCTCACTGTGAACACCTCCGACAATGGACATGGCTGGGCTTCTGGGCTATCAGGTGGGGCAGATGACTGGACAACCAGCCTCGATGCAGTGATGGGGGGGGCGCATATGTAGTGGCAGCCACTACAGGTGCAACCACTGGAGATACTGATGAGTATACTGGAAGAGTAGATTCCACAATAGTGGCGGGAAGTGGGGATGATATGGTGGGAGAAGACATGGTGGTATGGGGTGGAGGAGGACCATGTGGACGATGAACCCCTGTCGGTTGTATAATAGAGGGTATTGAACGAAAAGGGCTAGGGGGGATGTTGAGGGATGACGCATGGGAGGGAAGTCCTACATGGAGGGAGGTTGTGGACGAAGAGGGGAAGGTGGAAGAAAGGGGGGGCATGGACGAATGGGGAAGGATGGATAGACATGGGGGCATGGATAAATTGGGGAGGATGTATGGACGGGGGGGGGGGGGGGGGGGGGGCGAGTGGAGGAGGATGGATGGAGGGGGGAGTATGGTCGGAGAGGGGGGGATGGATGGAAGGGAGGGGGTGGACAAGGAGGGGTCTAGATGGAAGTGAGGGGGGGACTCATGGGAGAGGGTGGATACATAGAACTAAAATGAGGAGACGCAGCTGCTGGTGGCACCTACATATACATTTGTAATATCACAATTTAGTAAACAAACAATAAATTAAACAATAAATGAATACATTTGTTCATGTTTAAACAATAAACATGAACACTAGAATCTAATTAAATTTAGTTGCACATTTTGTGGAGTGTCCAATGATATAAATTAATTAAAATTAAAAGAAAGCAAGTATATATATATTATTTTTTAAATAATGTAATGCTTTGTAATATGCATCATGTTAGGCATCTCAATCATAAACTATTGAGAAACCAGGAACGTAAGAAAATAATGCGAGCTCATGATTCCATGGAGTATTAAAAGTCCATAAAGCAAATTCGTATAAACAACTTAAAACTATTAAGAAAATTCGTATAAAGAACTTAAAACTATTACATGCTAGAATATTTGACAACACAATAAAAGTATAACACCAAAAAACTGAAACACGGCTGGCCTGACCCACAAATGAAAAGGAAATTACATAAGACGTGCAGCATGGGACTACAGTTTTGAATTTGTTTCTAGATGACAATACTGTGACCAAATTATACCAAATACATGTCATGGTCTCTCGACAAAGTGGCCAAAAATTATGAATATGCAAGCTTCATGCAGCATGCTTGTCAATTTGACACATCGAAGTTGATAACCTAATGACTCTTTGGTGGTCCATGTTTTTAGATTTGTGCATTTGGTCTTGCAAAACCTGAACTGTCAATGTCAAATATGCGAGAATATCAATTAAGCAAGTTGGAAATTCTATGTCATTGTCCAAGAGTGATGTCGGCGTACCAATTCAACTAAATACTCCACGTTTTTCACGTTTTTATTAGAATCTGGTCAGGGCATGACCAATCCCATAATTATTGGCTACACTCGTGTAATTAAAACTGCACACATGGGTCTCTTAAAACCTTTTAGAATGGAGTTGTTTAAATTTGTAAGTAAACTTTATCATATGCAATACCACCAATGAATTTCATGCGTAGGCTTTTTAACCAAGTCAAATTTGAATTAAATAACTTTGAGTTTATCGATTTTAATTTTGTGAAATTTCTATGTTTTAAATTCATTTATTATCAAAAATGCAAATTCAACCACTAATATGTTGAAAGTGTAAATTATTCTGTATGTTTAAGGAGTAGAAATGTTAGAGAATTAATAAATCTGTGGATAGGTGTTTATATCTTAGAATTTGGGATGGATTACTATTCATATTATTTTTCTTAGATTGAAAGAGGATGCTAGATTGATTTTATAGACGTTCTTCCAAATTCAAAATAAACAATTAATTAAAAAAAGTAATCAGTGGTGAGACATAAACAACAGGTGATTACAATTAAGTATAGAGAACAAGTAACGAATAACTTGTTCATGACAACTAACTATATTAACTTACTAGATTTGATCAATAACAAAGTAATCCGCAAACAAAGCCATCAAAAAGCATTTTCCTTATATCCATCAGACGTTACTGGAACGTTCACGTTAGAATTTGATCGTTATCATCATCATCTAATGATAGCGCCGCCTTATATATGTGAATTGAAATGCAAAATCTTAAAATTTTTGTCTTCTAGATTGATTTCACTAAAATCGCTCAATCTTAAAAGTATATTTGGGTTGATTTCATAAAACCGGCGATTTTAAAATTGTGAGATAGTGATTAAAACAAAAATGTTTACCAAATATTATAATGAAATAGGAATGCGATTTTTGTGTTTGTGTTTGAAGTGTAAAAAATTATATCTTTGTGATTTTGGTATTTATTTTTCAAATAATTTTATTGAATTAATTATTTTTATGTTTTCATCTTTCAATAATGTACAAATTTATTTAATCTGAAATATGAATCTAAAACAAACAAAGTGTTTCATCGATTTATATCTTATTTATTTTAAATTTCTTTTATGTTAGTTAATTTATTTAATTAATTGTTATTTTCCGAGCTTTATGATGTTCCTATTTCATTCTACACATTTATATTTCAGTGTAAACATAAATGTTTATTGAAAATTTTGAATCAAGAATGGTTTGTTGGTTAATTAATCAACTCAAATTTTCCAATCTATATTTATTTATCAAAACCTTTTTCACTATATTACATATCATTATCTATCAAACCCCTTTACCAATATTTGGGAGTTTGACACTTGGGGGTTTTTCTCTTAAGGAGAGGATGGAAATAATGGGCAAATTTCTCTATGATCATGTGTATTTTTCAAAATGTATTTGTGTAAAAAATTCAAAATTCTGATTATGATTATGATTATGTTAAGTTGTTAGAAAGTTAAATTTTAAATTTTCTATTTCAAATTTTAAATTTTTGGAGGTTGTTTTAGGTGTTTCAATTTTTAGATCAAAGAAATTCAATTATAAGTGAAAGTTATGCTCCAAATTACTATCAATTTTCAAATTTCAATATCTAAGGGAAACACCACCATCTCCGTGTTATTCACCCATATTATGTTTTGAATTCTATCAATGCTTTAACCTTTATCATGCTTCTTTCGAGGTACTTCATGAGATTTGGAGTACATAGTGTATGTCCCTTCGATGGTCTAGATGGATTGGTACATGGGAGATGGTCTATGATGAAGAAAACCTCCACGGGGAAGGTAATGGCTTCTCCCTTCCCATCTTCTTCTTCCTTACTATTTTAATTTAATTTAATTTAATTTAATTGTTAATGTTTATTATTCTTTTGTTGTTGCACATTTAATAGAGAAAGAAGAAAAATATAGCATTTTTTTGGTTCATGCATAGATATAGTCCATATATGTGGCTTAAGTAAGGCCCTTGCTTTCCTCTAAGGTAATCTAGGTTCAAATCATAGCACCTGTACATATCTATTATTACTTACTTTTCCCTTCATATTAAATGTTAATGTTTATCTAAGACCTACATTATTCACTTATTTGCATGCATAGGCCATGCTTTAAGTATAATTCATTCCTTTAGACAAGTGATATAGATTCAAATATCAACATTTACTTGCAATTTTCAATTTCTATTTTCATTTTTTACCATTTTCCATTTAGAGCAGGTTAGTTTATTAATAATATGGGCTCTTATCACTTAGTAGAGTAGTTGTGGGATCTTGTCAATTAATCCTTTAGCATTGCGAGGTCTAAAATATGGGATGGTGAAAATGTTGAATAGTGCTTTCTCCTAGAGTTTCAATGAAAATAATTCAAAGCACTTCAACAAATTTTGATTATTTTATTATGAGGTTTATGGATAGTTCATAATGCATGGTAGAGGGGAATGGTCTCTTTTAGTTGCTTTATTAAGTTCCCTGTAATATACAAAGATCCTCCACTTCCCTCCTTTCTTAGGGACTATTACTAATGGTGAGACCCACTCACTATCTGAGATTGGGTAGATGAATCCTGCATCCAATAACTTTTGTAGTTCCACTTTAACTATATCTTTCAATGCTGGATTCATCATTCTTTGGGGTTGTCTGATGGGTACAACGCCTTCTTTGATATATATATAATGCTTGCAAATATCTGGGTGTATGCCCTTCATATCAATATAGGTCCATGCAAAAGCCTTGCTGTTTTCTGAGAGTACTTTCATGAGTTTTTGTTCCTGTTCTGGCTTCAAATTTGAGTTAATATTGACTGTTTTCCAAGGTAGGATCTCGACTGTTTTGACTTGTGGTGACTGTTGTTCAATTGAGAGAGCTTCTACCCACATTCTGTTAGTGTTGTGGGGAGAATCCAAAAATTCCTGTTGTTGATCTGTTTCAAAAATTTCTACAAGAATATCATGATTAGGAGATACATTATGAATAAATCTATCTAAATGACCATATTCATTGTTATCCTTTAGATTTAGGGCTCCTTCTATGGTGAGAACGGGTTGTATATTTGGGTCATTGATATCATCATAGTCATCTGTCCAATTTTGATATTCTATGTCTTTAGATATTCTTGTTGGTGGATATATTGTGATCTTCTTTCTAGCCTGTCCACTTGTGATTGTCATGTTGCCAGATTGATAGTCTATATAGGTGTCTATTTTTGCTAGCCATGGCCTCCCTAGGATGATTGGGTATCCACTAAGCTTGCTCTTGACTTCTATAACTATGAATTCGGCTGGATACTCCCAGGATTCTATATAGATGATGATATCCTCAAGCATTCCTTCAGGTTTGACAGTGGAGGTGTCAGCAAGCTGTAGCACAGTATTGGTTGGTCTGGTTATTGATTGGAGACCTAATGCTATTATTGTATCCTTTGTCATTACGTTGATTGCAACTCCTAGTTCGATTAGACTGCTTGAAATAGGTTTGTTGTTTATGGTTACATTGACAGTAGGACTTCCCGGGTTGAGGTATTTGGGGTTAACAATGATACCCAACATCAAGTCTGCTAGTTGGCCCACCACGTTTATAGTTGGTGGATCTCATTTCCTTCGGCCAGGTTTATTTAAGCAATTTTACTTTATAATTTTGTTACATATTGGCATGTCTCTTATTGCTTGTAAAATGGGGATCTATATGCTTAAATGTTTTAATTCATTAAGTATAGCATTTTCCTCCTCTTATTTGGTGTTTTGTATCAATTTCTCAAGGAATGGAGGGTTTCTGTTTGGTATTTGAGGTCGATTCTCTTCTTCCTGAGAGTGTGTCACAGTTGGTTGTTGTGGTTCGGGATATGTGGTTTGTTCCTGATATATATGTTATTGATTATCCCGTGGATGGGGGATCTGCAACGTCTTTCCAAATCTGACATTGATTTCATTTAATTCCAGTGCATCCACAACATAGGTAGGAAATTGCACCACTTCATTGTTATAGGGTTGTTGCTTCCCTTTTCTATTGTTATTTTGGTTTGGAACCGGTTGGGCAGGGATTGGAGGTGGTCTGGGGGGCGGTTGGTCCTGTGGAGGCGACATTATGAGTGGTTTTTGCAATGGAGTCCTCCAATTTGTTGAATATGGATATGGATTTCCATAATTCATCTATGGTTGAGATAAAGGTGGGGGGTATGGAGAATAAGGCTGTGTGTAATATGGTTGTTGATACAGTGTTTGGTTTTTCTGCCATTGGCTTGGAGCTGCTTGCGGTGGCCATGTAGTTGGTGTTGAAGGGTTCCAATTCTGTTGATTACTTCCTTGGTTAAAATATGCTTGGTTGTTGGGTTGGAAGGGCCTAGAAAAATTGTTATATCGTTGGTTAAAAAAATAAAGTTGTTCCATAGTACCTTTTGATGTGGGATCATGTATGTCCGCTTTGCATGATGGTAGCAAAGGGAATTTATGATCATTGGTGAAGAGGACACATTTATCTATTGCATTTAATGGGCATTGTCCTTTTTCATGTTTTTTTTTCTGCACCGTGGGCAAAATACTGCCAGTGCTTGGTTGATCTCATCTTGTTTCTTTTTTATTTGGAGTGCATCTAACTGCATTGATATGGACTGAAGGATGTCTGTTTTCATATCATCTAGAAGGTTTCCTAAGTCAGAATTTGTGAGGCTTGGGCTTGAAAAGGATGATCGTCATGTTAATGGATGTCTACCCTATATTCCATTTTTACCTTTTTTCTGGATCTAGAATAGTTCTTGAAGATTTGTAGAATTTGATCATAGGTTTTCTGGAATATATCCCCATATCCTAAAAGGTTCAAGGCTTCTAGATATTCCTCCTTGATTCCTCTAAGAATGAAAATTTTCAATGATTCCTGATCTAGGGTACAGTGACTAGCCTATTTGTAACCGAGTTGAAAGTTTTGTGCACAGTCTTCTAGGGATTCTTTTTCTCCCTGGTGCATCCTAAAAATTTCATCTCTTGTGTCTTTTTCTTTACAGTAATCCCTATATTTTTCCATGAAGGATTGTTTCATTTGGTCCCATGTGAAAATTTTGTTTCCCTCCAGACTCATAAATCATCTGAGTGATAAATATTTTAATGTAGAAGGAAAGAGTCTCAGTTTTTGTGCATCAGTGGTATAACCAAAGGACCTACAAACTATCTCAAATTCAAATAAGAATGTGTCAGGGTCCTCTAAGGTTAGGCCATGGAATTTTGGCATATTATTGGGATTGATATTTTTTTTTCTACCATTGCCAAGGGGTACACTAATAGGGAAAGTAAACAGTTCTCTGTGTTCATCTTCCTCATCTGCCATAGTATTATTTGAGCTAGAGCTAGCGAAGAAGTTATCACAATTTGGATCGTAGCTGGAATCAGCTTCTTCGTCAGAGTTGAGGAATTTGAATTGAGAGTGTTTAGGACTGTTATTGCTCATAGGGCGGTTTGGAAGAAAGCATCCAAATTTATCACTCTTTCGTTGAGACATTCATGATAAAAAAATTTATGATTTTTTTTATAAGATGTCTCCTATAGTATAAGCATCTCCCCGGAAACGGTGCCAAAAAGTGGTGGACTTCAGGAATGTGTAGCTATTTGAGGTAAATATAATAGAAGTATACTTTAATTATTGACCATGGAGCGTACAAACTTGAGAGGTACTCGGCACTGTATGTGCACTATAAGATGGTCTTTTGTCATTTCTAGGTATCCTACAGAATATCCTAAGATAGTTGGAAGTGTTGTTCTATCGAAACAGGAAAGTAAGGAAATTCTCAAAGAAAGCTTTGGAAATTCTATTTGATGTACGGAACACACAGAAGCATGTAAATCCTATTCTATCAAATCAAATGCTGAAAACAGATAAATCCTATCTTATTAAATCAAATGCTGAAAGCAAATAAATCCTATTCTATCAAATCCAATGTTGAAAGCAGATAAATCCTATTTTATCAAATCGAATGTTGAAAGAAGATAAATCCTATTCTATCAAATCGAGAAACGAAAGCATGCATAAATTTTATATAAGAAGCTTGAATCTAATCTAAAAGAGGGAAAAGATCCATTCTATCAGTAATCACAAATGATTATCTTAGAAGCATGAAAACATAGATCTGGTCTTTATCTAGAAATGCTATAAAAAAATGGAAATTCAGATATGAAATTCACCTGTGTGGATGGCATGCACAGGACTACAGACAGTGTACTACAGAACTACAGACGCAATGTTATTGAGCTACAGAAAGAAAAGTGCTTGTGCGGAAATCAAAATCTGATATTTGAACGAATGCTGAAGTAAATTCACACATAATGGTGATGGAAATAATTAATAGAATGCATGAGAAATACCTGAAACAAAGCATGAAATCCTTATCTACGTATTGAGGGGGCCCTCCCCAACACGTATTTCAGGAGGGAAAGAAACTTATGAACTCACGATATTAATAGAACATTGGTATTTCATTATCAGTTCATAAATCCATGTTACAAAAAATGTAAAACAAAGATGTCTCAACTACGAAAATGTTGAAGTTTTATTTATTTTTGAAAATGTCTCCAGATCTCCTGATAATCAAGAGGTCCATATTTATCATTACTTCTAACCTAGCTCTACATTGAAAATAATGATCTTGGTTAACAAGATTCTTTCCTATAAATCAGGATAAAATGGGATCATTGTGTCTCTTGCTATCTTCAGTTTGGAGCTTTGTCACTTGTTATTCTTCCAGGTCACCTACACCCTGCTTACACATGCCTTCATTCATATGATTAGTAAATAAAATGCTAAAACATAAGAAAATATAATCGCTAAATTACTTCATTTAATCATCAACCAAAATCCATTCTCCCCTACAAAAAGAGGTGCTTTCTTATCCTTTCTTTGCTTATGTGTGGCATAAAAGGAGTCTATGGAGTACCTATATCTTGGGCTCATCAGTGAGGCTGCAAGTGGGCTTATGCATGCTACCCATTGCATGACTATAAATTGTATTGCAGTGGTATGTATGGTATCATATTTTTGTAATTCTAAAAGTGTTATGAATATTGCATTGATAAAGCTGTAGCTTTTTGGTGGATATTTTGAATATTGCGTTGATAAACCTATGGCTCCTATGCAGATTTTCAAGCTATCATTGCTATTTACAGTTGCATGGCTATCAACTGCATTGCACTAATACATATTCTCTCATATTGTTTTAATTTTAAAATTATTTTGAACATAAATTTGTCTCTTTCTTGTGAATATTTTGAATATTGTGTAGATAAAGCTTTGTTTCCTATGCAGAATTTGAAACTGTGCTTGCTTCTTGCAATTGCATGGCTATCAACTACATTGCATTGATATGTATGGTTTAATGTTATTGTAATCTTACAAGTGTTTTGACTATTGGGTGATTCCATGAAGATGGGTAACTCTTTTTGGCCAAATATGATGGTGAAAAACGGAAATTTTATCCATGTATTAAATTGAAGCCCTCGAAACTCATATTTTCCAAATGAATTTTGACATGCGGTTGAAAAACTATATGTAGAGAATTATGTTGGCTTTCCAATGATATTTTTTTCGAAATATACCAATGTCATTTATCGTGTCGAATTTTCATTTAATGAAACGTGTGTACTTAAAAATTTGAAGAGCAATTAATAAGTAGTTTGTGTTCGTGCACGATAATTTAACGTTAAAGTAATAATTTTAAAAAATGAAATATGTGAACATGATCTAGACAGAATGCACTAGGGCTTACATATTTTTCTTTTATTTTTTCTTGAAAAATTATAATTATTATTATTTTTTGAAACTAGCCAATGAATATTTCAGTCGCATTTTGCACACATGTGTGTTCGTGCACGAAATATTTTGATTGTTTACATAATTTGCAAAAATAAAAATACCCTTTTGAAGAGGATGCGTTTATCTAGGGCTTGTGTATTTTTTCAAATTTTTTGGATGTGTATTTTGAATGTTGTGGATTTATCTTTGAGCTCAATCGAAGTTGTCGGCAGGGTTTTTTAGGGCAAGTTTTAGTAGAAATTTAAAAACAAAAGACATATGAAGATAAAAATTCGTAAATTTTATATATCTGGATAGAGGATTCGTTGACGAATCCAATCGTATCAAGTCCGCTAATTAATGAGCATTTAATGAAATGGTTTATCTATGTGGAAGGCAGATAGAACTTTCATTCTGCAGTGAAAAGGGCTCTCGGCATGTTTTTTAAGCCCTCGATCGAGCAAAAACCTCGATCGAGGATTTTTGAATACCTCGATCGAGGGTTTTAACATACCTCGATCAAGGGTTTAACAACACCTTGATCAAGGGTTTAACAACACCTCGATCAAGGTATTTTAAAACCCTCGATCGAGGGCCTAAAATGAGCCTTTTTATGTTTTTGAAAAGGTAGATCGAGCTTTTCAAAAGGTAGATCGAGCTTTTCAAAAGCTAGATCAAGGTCTTGTTTCAACCCTTGATCGAGGTTTTTTAAAACCCTCGATCGAGGTATTTTAAAACCCTCGATCGAGCTTTTAAAACCTCAACCGAGGGCTCTAAAAAACCTTGATCGAGGGTACAAATTTTTTTTTTTTCCATTCTATCCGCAAAAAATGGTGAACGATATTCATGGATTCACCTTATTGTGTTGACAAAACTATCGCTTTCTTTTGAATACTTTGAATACTATGTTGATAAAGCTACAGTTTTTATGGATATTTGTGATGCAAACCGTTGCTAAATGGTTCGCCAAAATAGTGGCCTACCAAATCTAGAGGAAGTGCTAAATAAAGCACTAGATTTTCGCTGTTTAAACCTCGATCAAATGTGCCTTCCGAAAATTACCTTAGACCATTAGGTCGGAAACAGGATAGATAAATGGTGGGATTAATTTTTCTTAGGGTGAATTTGATGGAGAGTTCGCATCTGTTTATTTTGTTAACCCCCTCTCACGTACACGAGCGAGATGTCGTCTGAGCCGTTGATTACTTTGCAACTTCTCTCGTTCGTTGCTTTGCGATCAAATGTAGAACGTTCACTTTGTAATTTTGGAGGTCTATCTTCCACGCACTTTCACCCAGCAAAATACAGTGTCGATCGTTGATCGTTCTCTTCTGATCTCGACCGTCCAGTCTTACTCCCTCTATTTAATATAGGAAATTATCTTGTTCAATTGATTAGTTAAACAATCAATTTCTCACACATTTCATTCGAAGGAATATGTCACGGCCTTAGGCTTCTAGGAATTTATGTTAATATCACTATGTTCATTCATACACAGAGGATTTATACCTATTTCTGGTTATTTAAAGAATACAATGAATATGCAATCAACCGCAGAGTCTTAGTGCTCAGTTCTTCATTTCATCAACAACCCTTTGATCTATTACATCAATGACTAAATAAGACTCCATAAACTTATCATATCCGAATAAGCA
>BSBM01000616.1:6685000-6690000 GCA_027924585.1 Larix kaempferi
ATCATCACTGCAACATCCTGCTGCATGTCATCTGGAGAAGCTCGTCATCCACGATCATCCAAGTATCCACCTGATACATACATAGATACATGATCCACACAATGTATCCATCAACATACATGATCCACCTGATCATACAAAGATACATGATCCACACAATGTATCCATCAGCATACATGATCTACCTGATCATACAAAGATACATGATCCACACAATGTATCCATCATCATCCATGATCTACCTGATCATACAAAGATACATGATCCACACAATGTATCCAACAGCATCCAACATGATGCGTTCATACAAAATACATACACATGATCCAACCGATCATATCCAGCATCCAACATGATGCGTACATACATAAATGATCCAACTGATCATATCCAGGCAGAAACCAGAACATCATCCTGATGCTCATCATCCAACGCTTACATCCACAGCCATGTGAAGGATCCTCCTTCCCACATGCTTGGAATGGCTTCAGCAAATGTGTCCATCACTTCTTCCTCGAAGTGTCCTCGATCTGAAGAACGCCAAGCCTCTCTCTGAAGTACTCGAACTTCACCCTGGCTAGTGGCTTCGTCAGCACATCTGCAATCTGCTCGTCCGTCGCAACATACAGGAGCTTCACAGCTCCTCTCTATACCATATACCTGATATAGTGATATTTGATCTCTATGTGTTTCGACCTGTCATGAAACACTGGATTCTTGGACAGCTTCACACAACTCTGGTTATCACAGAAGATACCAGTAGCTTCCAATGGAGATCAAATAACTCAGACAGTAGCTTTCGTAGCCATACTGCCTCACAACTAGCTGAACAGGCTGCAACATACTCTGCCTCAGCTGTACTCAGTGCTACGCAGGACTGCTTCCTGCTAAACCAAGAGATCACACCTGATCCCATACTGAAGCAGCACCCAGATGTGCTCTTCCTATCTGCAGCACTGCCAGCCCAATCTGAATCAACATAACCCTGCAGGTTAAACTTTTGATTCGCCTCATACCTGAGCCCATAATCCATTGTACCCTTCAGGTACCTCAGAATATGCTTTACAGCAACCAGGTGAACACTCCTTGGATCCGTCAGGAACTGGCTCAATGTGTTCACAGCAAAGCAAATATCTGGTCTCGTGTTCATCAGGTACATCAAGGACCCAATCATCTGACGATACATGGAGACATCAACCAGCTCAGATGAAGCATCACATAGAAGCTTCAGATTCGATGCCATAGGTGTGGCCATAGCTTGCAGTCCATCATCCCGAACCTCTTCAGGATCTCTACTGCATACTTCCCTTGTCCAAGGAAGATTCCATCACTCTGCCACACCTCCATGCCAAAAACAAATAGTGCATCATCTCGAACTTGGAAGAAAGCTTCCGCTGCGTGTCGGCAATCAATCTATCTTTACCTGTAACAAACAGGTTATCATACCAAGTTCTGCACACATATATGACTACACCATGCTGTCTTGAGATCCATCTGGTGCATCTTCTATTTTATCACTTTTATATTTCTCAATGCTGCCATCTGCAACATGCTTGATTTGATAGTTCCATTTGGAAGTCATAAAAAAACTTCCCTTGACATCTTGGGACTACATCCCAAACATCATTCTTCATGATCGACGGATCATGGCATTCCATTTCTTCATCCCAGATCCTGGGAACTTCAATATCTTCAATATCTTCAATAGATATCTTTGTTGCTGGAACAAAATGTTGTAGTTCTTTTGTAGGAGATGGCATACGATCTTTCCTACACAACAAGTTAAATTGCATGATTAGAAAACATCTCATAGTTTTCAGAACAAATTCTTACACATAAAGAAATATGTCATACAGTCATGCAATTATCTTAGCCAATGCTTCAATACAACATTTATCCATATCCCGTAACTTTCTAGATGCCTTCCAATCTCTACCAGAACATTGTTAAGAGTGTGCACAACTCCCAACATGTCAGCAAAGAGGTTTCATTCTAGATAAGTAGCAATGGAATGTTGTACAGTGCCATAGGCCACTTACCCATGTATATTAGTAGTATACTGTTCATCAATGCAACTATTCTAATATGCATAATACACAACCTAATTCTAGGAACATCAGTGTATACATTATTGAACAGTATTATTTAAACAAACAAATATGCAAGAAATGATAATTTAAAATACTTATCTTTGTTTGTTCGTTGGGTGGACTCCCTCTGAGTCTTTGCTTCCTTGCAGGAGCTGCTGGAGTCCTAATCTGAAGTAGCTTCTTCTACAACTTTCTATTGTGGAATGTAGAGAGATGGTCAACTCCCTCTGAATATCTGCATCCTTGCAGAAACTACTGAAGTGTGCTCTTTTGCTTTCTTGCAGGAACAACTGGAGTGTGCTCCCTCTTGATCTTTGCTTCCTAAATTACCTGTTCTTGAACTCATATTCATCCTTGGTCCCTATGCATGCTTATTAGTATCATGATTTTGTTATCCTTGTGAACTCATATAAAATCATACATTCATTAGTATACTATTAAAACACAATAATCTCAAGCATGTATAGTCATGATCATTTCAAGCAGAAATAATAAGCATTAGCTTTCAAGGTTTATGTAGGATTCTTATGGTTAGTCAAATCATAAGAAACATAACATGTCTAAACTTATAATTACTCAAACCTATGACTCTTCAGGTTAGTCATATCATTAATTAAGGTAAGACACATAATATGCATATACCCATGATTATTCTAACTTATGCCTTCATGATTCTTTTGGTTAGCCATATCATCAAATATGGTAAGAAACATAATATGTATACAACCATGACTATTCAAACCTATGACTTCATGAATAATCATTATCAACAACACAACAGTATAAGATCCTAACCCAAGGTAGGATTCTAGCTTGATATAGGAAAAACATACCTGGATTAGCATGCTAGCTATTTATGTCTAACATACCCGCATAATGTCTTCTTGTTCTTCGTCAATGACTTGTGCTAGTAACCTGCATGTCTCATAAGTTAACCATTACAAAACCAAGTTATACATACCTTGTAAATGGATCTTCTATGAGATCCATGACAATGGATGAATCTTTGTCCTCATGTTATCATGATCATATGTTCTTGGACCAAAACATGATTTGTCTTTCTTGGTGTACCTTTCATGTTAGTAGACAACATAAACCTCATACAACACCATAATGCATTAGTACAATCATAAGTGTCAACACCTTAATCAATGAATATTTTCTATCGTGCATTCATAGTTTTATTAAGGTGATATGACAAGTCTAAAATCAAGAGTGTACTAACCGTAATAACATGAAGACAAGCATACCATAAACTTAATCATGAACAAATATCGAGACATACCTTGATGAGTCATACCTGTCGAGATCGCTAGTAATCTTCTTATGTAAGGCCTTAGCCTTATCTCCCTCTGAAACAGGAACTTCTTCACCTATGTAGGTGACCAATCCATCTTCTTCTAGGATTAACCCAATCCACTTGATTTGCAAGAACTGGACCTGGAGCTGGATATGGGTTTGTCAGAGAAACCCAAAAATTCAAACTTTGAATTTCAAACTTCTGAAAGGATAGAAATATGCGCCTTGATGAGCTGATCAAATTGGTATATTCATAATTTGAAAACTGCAAAGTTTCACTCCTCAATTTTGCCTTTGAAACTTTCGGATTCACTGGACGTGACCCTGAACTGGGGTTTGATGAATCCCACTCTTTTTCCCAATCAAAAGGTTTGATCCAAAGCTCTAAGCTTCTATTTTTCTGAGGAGCTTCCAGCCGTGGTCTCAGATTTCAAAAATTCCCATTTTTACAGAAGCCCTAATTTTCCACTTTCCTGATTAAAGTCCCGAACTAGGGTCTGATCAAGCCCGGCCTTCTGCCCAACCAAAAATTCTGATTTTGGTCTCTAAATTTTTATTTTGATGAGTATCATTCAGCCATGGTCTCCGATTACAAAAATTCCAACTTTCTTCAAAGCCCTAAATTCCAGAAGCCATGAATGAAGGTACCAAAAAATAATTCTGTTTTGACAGAAATATGTACCTGATTGTTTCTGGTGTAACTCCAAAATTTTTGATCCACAGGGTCTGAAAAAAGTTTCCTGAGATAGCCTGACCTGTTACCTTTCCATCCTGACAGGTCTGACCTCAATTGGATTCTCTGAGAGAGAGTTATGCCAAATGTCGCAACGTGACCTGTTTTGGGATAAAACAGAAGAGAGAACTTGTACGGCGTGCCATGTGTCACTGTTTGAACTTCGACCTCTGAAAACGTTTTCTGAGATAGCTCGGACTGTTATATTTCCATCCTGACAGGTCTGACCTCAATTGGATTTTCTGAGAGAGAGTTATGCCAAGTGTCGCAACGTGACCTGTTTATGGGACAAAACAGTAGAGCGAACTTGTACGGCATGCCACGTGTCACTGGTTCAACGTCGGCCTCTGAAAAAGTTTTCTGAGATAGTACAGACTGTGTACTACCTGTCACTTTTTACGAAATTTCATTTGGAGCTTCCTAGCCCAAGTTATGACCTTTTTCCCAAGGTCACCTGATTTTGACTCAGATCTGGAAGAGGCAGAAACCCTATATTGCACAGATCATAAATCACAAAGTACAACGAATTAGAGGTTGTCCTTTGAACACAAGGTACCTGGAGATCTTAGATTTGGCCTGTAACAATTTCAGATCCGAAAACGTCGCCAAAACGGATTTATAGCGAAAGTGCTACGATGACTGGTTTTTGCTATATCAAGCCCTAGCATCGTAAGTGCAACAAGTGTCATACATGCCATATCATGCCTTCTTTCAGGCTAGCTTTGATACCATGTTAAATTTTCAGAATTTACTTCAATCTGATCTAGGATCTTAACTGAGAGAACAACATGTACAACATATCTACAACATATCAATCATGGAGACAATAATGCAAGCACACAAGAGACACAAAGATTTACTTGGGGAAAACCATAAAG